>CM030370.1:111367511-111427732 GCA_003604175.2 Clonorchis sinensis
AGAGTGGCGGACAGCAAAACAGAGTCTGAACTACCATTTATTAGTAAAGGTTCGACAGAGGAAATACTCACTTCTGTCCAAGTGATAGGAAGGATACATGATACATCTCTGAAACGAAACAAGAGCACCAGGTGTGTCGAAAGTGAGTCACGTTTAAAGGATGTATATGAAGTTTAGGTAAGTTATGGTGGAGATGGCTTGGGTGTAACCTTACTTAGGCAAAAGAGAATGGGTGTGGATTATGACTGAAAAATTACATCGGGGAGTCAAAGGAGCTGGTTGGCAGCTAGGAAGCTCTGTAAGCTCAGGGAGGTCGAAATGGAATAGTGTAAGAACGAAAGAATATGGGGGCCACGGAGTGATGGACAAGGTAGAACATCTCAGGGAATATGATGATAAGACGTACTATGATAAACATGAGCACGGCTTACGAGCGGCTGTGCAGGTGCTGGAGATTCATAGGGTCGTCTTTTGCATCGAGAATGGAAGTATGATACGTGGGGGATGTATCATATGGTGGATTAAGCAGACATCTATACCGGTCGTATCGGTGGCATCAGAAGATGGCGCAACACAAGGTAGGTGGGCAGAAGTGGCGGGAGTAAGTTCACGCAGTGTGCTTGGTGGTAGGAGATACTGATGTGGGGAGATGGGAGAATATTGCAGGAACATTGAGGAAGTAACCTAAAAGCCTACAGGAGGGTGGTTCCGATAGCACTTTTAGTACCGCTAGGTGGGAATGGATGTTACGGATGGCTGAGTTGAATTGATTGGAGCAGATGGCATAAAAATCATAGAGTAGGAGGCGAAAGACAAAGGCAGAGGGCGAGAGCAGAGAGGCGTGGGTACTTGTGTAACGGTGGATACTATTGATGAAGCGTGCGAGTAGTATGTCTTCTCGTAAATTCGCTTCGCATCTCTTGAGAAGTGAGATCTGTTACGGAATTTGTGGAGTCGTTTTGTAGCATTTGCTTGCATTTGAGTAACGGTCAATGGATATACAGGAAAATTCAGAAAGACTCGTTCAAGGAGGAGATGGATATTCAGTTTTGTAAACAAGATGCATATGAGAGTTTTGCTCCCCTGTCCAATAGTCTGTAACTGTTAAGTTGATGTCTCTCTAATAAACAACTTCGCAGCGAAGGCCTTCTTCCTTTTCATTTTCCAGTGGCCAGGCCTGCTGCACTTGTAGCACCGGCTCGCTCGAGCTTACCTCCGTGATTTTGTCTTTATGGCTGCAAGCTGTTCCGCGAGTTGGTCCACTGTGGTCCGCAGTTCGTCCACTGGTGAACCATCCCTCTTCTCCTGCGACTGCAACGTGGCCAGTGGTGCCTCGGCCAATCCCCGTGCCAGATTCACCAGCTCCTCCACACTCAACTGGCCAGCTGCTCCCGCCAGCCGCAACTGGGCACCAAGCGCCGGCTGAACACCTTCGACGAACTGGTCGGAAAGCAACATTTGGCACGATGCTCTGTCCAGTCCCGGCAAAGCCCGATCCGACGACTCCCGCAGGCTGTCGAGGAACACGGTCGGGTCAGATCCAGGTGACATCCTGGCCGTCTTGAACCGCCTCATAGCCTCCCGGCGGTCGGCCGTCGTGCCAAATTCCGCTGCAAGGACTTCCTTTACGGTGGCTCGGTCCATCTTCCGAGGGTCTCTTCTGGCCGCATCCAGGACCGCCTTCGCCCGCTCCCTGAGGAGGGTCTTCAGCTCGACCAAATTACCCCGGTCGGTATCCAGTCCAGCAGCCTCCACAGCCTCCTCAAAGTCCTCCAGGATGGTCCGAACATCCCCATCCTCAAAGGTTGTGGTCAGGGATGTTCATCTTTATCCTGGCGACGGCACCAAACGAAAAAGAAGGCCCTCGCTGCGGAGTTATTTATTAGAGAGGCATCAACTTAACAGTTACAGACTATTGGACAGGGAGCAAAACTCTCATATGCATCTTGTTTACAAAACTGAATATCCATCTTCTCCTTGAACGCGTCTTTCTGAACTTTCCTGTATATCCATTGACCGTTACTCAAATGCAAGCAAATGCTACAAAACGACTCCACAAATTCCGTAACAGATCTCACTTCTCAAGAGATGCGAAGCGAATTTACGAGAAGACATACTGCTCGCATGCCTCATCAATAGTATCCACCGTTACACTAGTAGTACAACCCATTCCTCTGGGAGGAAGAATGGGCTTGGCTGGGGGTGAACGGGAACCATCTGCGTTGGTAATTGCTGTGGCTGGACCTTTGGAATGGCGAGACCATTTTTAGCTACACGTTATTTGGACCCAGTTGCAGGTGACTTTGAAAGTGGTCAAAGGCTGTAGAGGGTCAGGCGACTGGCAAAAGCGGAGTTCAGCCAAACAGTTTGGGGGCAACCAGGTTATCGGAACTTGACAGAAGATGAGATCGGGGAACTGCAGGCGCCAGCTTGTGGTCTACCATGCACTGGACGAGTTTAGCTTGAGTAACTGCTGTTGTGTTTATGCAAAAGTTAAAGTGACACCGGGTTTGTGAGTGAAGAGCCAGAAACAGAGGCTCAGGAGCAATGTTCAGAAGGGGTTGTGATACCGGACTTTTGCAACAGCCGTTTGTGTTCAAGGCAGCCCTTCTCTGGGAAGATAGACATGAAGCGTCCTAGGCCAAGGGATCTGGGGCCAGAATAGGTGCCCCAAGTTCAGCCCCAAGTTGTGGCTAAGAAGGTATCACATCCTTTACCTCACCTGTGCTGTTCAATGTTTTGACAGTTTTTTTAAATTAGCCACGTTTCTTCTATCCCTGTTTGTGACACCCGTCCCACTTTGTGTCTGAAGAGTGCAGACCTGCATTCTACCCCAGAGAGTTCATCAAGCTCAACCTTGGCAAGGCGTAACTACAAACGGCCTCTAACCGACTTGGTCATGACAAGGGAGGACGTACGTTAACCCTTACACAAGAGTGTCATGTCCAGCTGAAGGAAATCTCGTTCTTTCTGGTGAAGCATCTGTACATGGTGCTTCGTCAGTTTCTCGACGAAGGCAATCTTCCTTCTGCTGGATGCCACAATTTTCGATTTCTAAAAAGCGTTTGATAGAATCCTATGCGTCCCGCTGCTCCACAAACTGAAGTGTTATAGGATTCAAGGAGAAATTCCACTGTATCTTAAGGCCTTCTTATCAGATAAAACATTCCAAGCGGAAACTGGCTTGACTTAGTCATTTTCGTACCGGTTTTACTGGATTTTTTCAAGGCTCCGTTTTAGTGCCACCTCTGTTTCTGACCTACATCATCTACAGACCTACATCTTACAGATGTGCCTTTAAGTCCATGTCTACTTTTTGCGGACGACTTGAAATCCTGGAGTTCCAACGCCAGAACCCTCCCAATAAATGCAGATGCTGCAGAACAACGGTCGCTTGACTGGCACCTTTCTCTAAATTAAAAAAGTACGTCCGTGTTTCATTCGGAAGAGACTCAGCGAACTTGTTTCCGTGCATGATGAGACTGGACCAGTAGATATCACGAGGATAGACACCAGAGAGGATTTAGATATCTGACTCTCCTCAAACTTGTCCTTCTTACTTTACCATGAAACATCGGCTCAAAAGACACCTGCAGTTCTGCGGATGGTTCGGTGCATCTTCCTAGGTATTGCTTACATAAATTTTCAAACACTTTAGGGGACGTACGTCAGGCCGCTTCTTGAATATGCCGAACGAATCGTCTACTCATTACCCCAGAAATTCGTAAGCCTCAATGGGCGGGTCCAATGAGTTGCTACGAAAGTGGTTGCCGGTCCTAAATCTGTTGATTATGAAACGCGTCTTGCCGCGCTTGACCTCTTTCCCCTGGTGTATAGTCGCCTCGAAGAAGGCCTAATATTCACTTATACCCTGTTTCAATAAGTTTTGACCAACAGGTTTTTCACCGTTGACCAAGCAAATACACGGTGGGGACGTGGTACGATTTTCAAGCGCAGAGCGCGCACTTTAATTACGCAATATTTTTTCTCATTTTGGCTAGTTGGTGTGGTCAATGACGCTCCTCCGACGGTTGTTCACGCTATAGCTAGTACCCAGTTCAGAGCACTTTGGACGCTTTTTAAGTCAGTTTTTGCGCTGACTGTCTCACTCTTCCGCGCTCAGAGACTAACCGGTGGTGTCACACCCTTTATTCACTTGTGTCTCTCAGGTGAATGAAAGCTGCCAAAATACGAGAACAAACCCGACCCGGAAGCTTCGGCGAAAGCCTCGCTCCTGTGTACCAGTCCGTGAATCCGTGAATCCATTCCAGCTACTTCGTTCATTTGACCTTGAGGTCAGCCAGCCACCCTGTGGCCTACCCTAGGCACAAGTGGCTGTCTCACGTGCCAGCCTGTTTTACTCGATTGGTTTGTACCGTTATATCCAACCTTGACGACTTCTTGTGGACGAATATTTACCATCGAGGTTTGTATTCTTTGTGAATTTGTTTGTTTAATAGTAGTACCGTATAGAACCCAGTTCCGATTTCATCTGCCTTCTTGAGGTGTCAGGCATTGCGTGTCCCTCAAAGATACCGTTTTGTTGTAGCATCAACAGTGCATCTTTTTGATGTGGTCAAGGCAGTCACAGTGGTCAAAGTGACTGAGCTAGTTATCCGTGGTTAGATACAAATGATGGCTCAAAATCACGAGGAGATGCGAGATTTGAAACCGAAGGGCAAGTGTCTGTTGCTTTAGGGCACAAATCTCTACCAGAGTACGGAAAGTTTGGATAAAAGATACGCCTGGGATACTGAGAATTACAGCAAGAATAAGTGCTGAGGCTATGGAGATACTGTGTCAATTTCAGCACTGGTAGGGGCGGTTTGAGGACTAACAGGATTAGAAATAACGGTATACGGGGTCTGGTTTCCAGGAGTGTCAAGGGGCTAGTTTGGGATTTCCGGGGTACTACACTCGGAGGCTTCTGCAGCGTTTCGCATGTGGGACAGAACGAAGGGGTCCTTGTAGGAGGTGACAAATGGATTATCACGCCGAAGCACCTGACCTGGTTAGACTGCAGAGAGAGAAGATATTCAGTCATGTAGCGTTCAACAAGTGGTCTTAGGTTTACGGGGATAGAATTATTGGCAGCTTGCCTCTGCAGTCTAGTGCGAGCTGTCTGAATCTCAGTCGTATGGGGTTGGTGACTTATGATCCTGGTAGCCGATGGGCGTCACGTTCGTCCCCGAAACACAGTGGTTTCGGACAGCACATAGATGGTTTTGTCTTGCGGAGGCGTTAAGCCGTGCGGAGAAGTTTCGCATGTCTTTAGTATGGTGGCTTTTGCACTCCAGGTGAATTTGGTCAGTTGTATTGTAAACCAGAACCCGATGCAGACAATCCATGCGCTGATGAGTCCCAATGCAAGTATGCTACTGGGCTAAGACGCCTTTTCTAGAGCTGGCAAGTCATGTCCTGCACCAGGGCTTAGAATACTGGCAGTGGGCTGTAGTACTTGAAGAGAGATAAGTTCATTTGCTAACTTTGGTGTGACATGAGGAGAAATTTTGGAAATTTTACAGCATTAATAACAAGTTGAGCTACTCACAACTGGAGTGTTTACTCGCTAATCAATTAAATGAATAACTATATGGACACCGATTATGTACCCTCTAATAGTAAGGAAACATCCGCAAGCTAAAAGAAAAGTACGGCCCATAGAACAATAGCCCCTGAATGATAGCCAGTTTACTGTCGTTTATATTATGTATAGAGCCAAAACAGCGATCACCAAGAAAAGGCTCCACAAAACGTTGTTCCACCAGCTGAACAGACCGGTAATGGAAAAAGGCAGATGAAGTTGCGATTTCCTAATCAAAACCCCTTCAAAAATGGCGCTAAAACGGGCATTTCAAAAATACGCCTCTTTATTTTAAACGCTGATAAATTATTTCGGCTTACTGGTCCAGTATTTCAGTAAGTTATTATATGCACGTTGTGGAGGAGCACAGTCTGACGTCTTATTAATGCAAGTTAACTTCATTTGTGTGAGGCCTCTCAGGCTGATCAACAGGCTTTAGGAGATGTATGCCAGCAGTTTGAAAGTTAAACTTAATTTTGTGTGGCTGCTTAGTTTTGCGTCTGCTCAAATTAGTGAGAGTTGGCTGATGGATCATTTGCGGCCAACTGAACGAATTATGAATTAAGAACACTGCTGTGATTGCGACTTAATTTAGGAGCCAACTTACCTGATCTTGGCTGCGAGCATCGCTGCCGACTACCCATAGATTTTCTTATTGCGGTTACTCACAAATGTTTCCTCAGATACTTTCTAACATACGGATTAAATTTGCCTTACCGGTGGCACTGACCTCCGTTCTACATTTGCTTAGTACGGCTGGCCTGACTACGTGCGATAGAGCCTCCTTTCTTGATATTTCTTGGCTGTATAGCTTTTGTTATACCTTACTGTGAATGACACTGTGATAATGGCATACTATCTAAGAACCTCAATTCACCGACTGACCGCCTTCGAATCACTAAGCCACATAGGCTTGATCTTTTTGAACAGAGTAAATCATTAATGCGTGAAAATCACAGGTGAAATCACATGATGCTAGTACAGATTCGACAAATGTGTGAAGTTGTGTGGTTAGCGGAAAATCGTTTACCAAGTCTTCAGCTCTCTTGAACAAAAAACTCGCACCTTCAATTTGACCTCCATCAACTACCCGCACGATCAGTGAGTTTTATCTGTTTGATGATGGAATAGTGGTTTTAAAAGGAATGAATTAACGGCGGCTGTGTTTTCCGCTTGATTATTGGATGACGATGCTCCCAAGAAAGGTCCATCCGGTAAAAAATTGGCCATCCACAATTCCAGGTGCCTTTTTCCGGGGGTTTTTATGACGACATATACTTCCAACGCATGGCTACGCTACGCCTCACAGAGATGCACCACTTAATTAATAAATCGTTCGCAACCAAATTTCCTAGTTCACCAAACGAACTGAAGACCATCTATGCTACCTGAGCTACTAACATTCGCCCTAATGGTAGCAACTGTACTCAGCTTTTAGAGGATTCATTTGACGGAGTCTGGTGAATTCATTTGGAATGTCAGATTTTGTTCGGTTATCCGCAGAGCTCAATTAAAAATGTGCATCTTACACTGCGGCTGCATTCGACATTGTAAACACACCAGTCTACGGATTTTAGAGTTGTAGATTGATATTTACATTCTTCAATATTTTTAGAAAACTCAGGGCTACAGAGTTGATGATGAAGCTACGATTGGGGCTGGGCCACGACTCGTGTTTACAGTAAAGACTGGTAGCAGATTGAATCTGACTTAGACTTAGCTTATCGTTTGTGTGTGGCAACGCAGATGTAGAGCATTTAGGACTTAGACATCAATTTGCTAAAGAATGAATTGCACACCAGTAAAAACAAGCCACCTGCCATCTGCATAGCGGAAAAATTAGATGGTGCTGGATTGTACACAGACGGTTTGCGTTCTAAAAAAGGATTTTATAGGACACTTCAGGCCTTGTGAATTCTTTTATGTGGTCTTTTTCTCTCAAGAGAGATGTAGCTTCCATTACCTGCCTCGAATGGAAAGCCGGATATTTTGGAGGACTAAGAAAGCTGGCGATAATTTCCTGCATTTTACCGATGATGTTAGCCGAGCAGTGTACACTTTGACTGAAGAGCTAAAAGCGTTTGCTAGTACCATCTACAAACACGCCAGGTTCCAGAACTAAGCTGATTCGTTGGCGCCACACTAACGAGGTTGCCGTACACCCTGTGTGTACTACTATGCAGCCAAAGACTCGAGGCCTCAGCTTTTGCAATGGATAAACCTAAACTAACAAGTTACCAAACAGAAACCATTCCACATATCCAGAGCGAACTCCGATCTTTTTGCATTTGTCATCTCTCATGACATGATGTTTCCTAGCTAGAAGTTGAAAATTAACAAATTCTTGAAGAAATATTGTTACAACAGCGTCCTGTGAGATTACTGCGTGGATTGTTCAATAACAACTAAAATTAGAGTAAGCTGAAAAATACTGTGTTCAGAAACAAAAGATGGACAGTATGGAAGTTGGCAGAATGGATGCAGTTCTTTGCAATGTCATTCGAACGCAGATGCTTTCTGAGGATAGATAAAATAAGGTATGTCAAGATGGCATGCATTGCGACATTTTTTGTGCATTTTGTTTCAGTGTACTATCCAAAGTATGACATTTTAGTCCAGAGCAGTGTAAGTTATTTCGTTGATGATAATCTTATAGTTCCTCGTCCAACAGCACCCAGTCATCCAAAAAGTTCCCTTCCAATTCACAGAACGCATCCTCATTCAGGAAGGTCCATGTGGTAAGGTCCGGATCATCCCGGTCAGTCTTGGAACTGTCAGAGCCAAAATAGTGATTTCTGATGAGGAAAACGGAAGGAGTAATAAGGTAAGTTCATAACTGTCATATAGGAGTTGATATGACTGCTTTCAGAATCAAGAACTTTGTATTGGTGAGAAAAACCTTCCATATTCTTCACAACTTTTGAAGCAAATGGGTCAGGTTTAGTATGCCTAGAAATATACGAAGGAATCGCATAGCGGTCCCAACAAAATCGTTCAGTTTTGTCAGTATGCACTCTTCTGGTGAATATAGTTAGGCTGTTGAGCTTCAATCGAGTAGAATACGGCCAGTTGATGCTGATAGAATCGATCAAACGGGATATTCAATAACTTTGCGACCAGGTCTTTCCCTAAGTGCAAACTTGTGTTGTCGGACTGAGTTAAGTCCATTGATGAATGACCTTGTCCATATTTATTGGATGGGTCTGTAGACACTCAGAAGGGACTCAGCCAGCGACAAATTTAAGTGCGTGTTATCAGATCCGACTAAACTGGACTTGATGTTGGCTGTGTTCAAGAATAACAAATGTTAATCAGCACACCGTGTGTGCGACTGTAACGGACGTCAAAAACGATTTGCGACTACAACTTTCAGTGAAGGTTGTGACACTATTTTGCGAATTGCGCAGGTCTTTGCTCTCTGCTCAGAAAACGTGAGTGCTAGTTAGTTCTCAAGCCAAAGCCCCTGGAGACTGAGTCCCATGAAAAAGTGCTTTTGTGGACAACAGCCGTATAATGACTTCAGCCGAACGTATTTTTCATAAGCAAATATGGTCACATGGTAAATGCACACACAACACAAGTGAATCATCCTGGTTACAGTAGTATAAAACCTTGTATAGGACTTACTCCGGGAACTCCAAAATATCGACCACCATGAATCAAACTTACCCTTTGTGTTCAATGGGTTTCAGTATATCCTGTTCAGTGACTTTCCACTTCTGATCGTTCTTCAGCCCAAGCACTGTGTCCTCCCTTACTCCAAAGGAACAAAACCCGGCGGATTCTACTTCCATAATAAACTGGGTCTTTGCTCGAGGACTTTTTTCTGAAGCAGTCTTGAGAACTTTTCTGTTTAACTTGTTACTCAAGAAACTATTATATAATCCTGTCTTGTTTAAAATGCTTGAGATAATTGAATTCATTTGCTTTTCCTGGTCAAGATATTGATACACTGTGGAGGGAATCTGAAGGTTTAGAGATTCAGTAGCTTTGCTACCCGAATCCAGAAAGAATGAACTCATATTTACGGCATTTAACAATAAGGCAGTTTTCCAGCTGTCAGTAATGCTATGCGTTATATTTCGGACTGGATTCATCGTCAACCTTTCCTGAGTAGCATAGTAGGTCCGTGGTTGTATACTATTATTGAAGCACATAGCTTTTGCCCTTCGCAACTCCAAGGTCGATACGCTGAGAGACTCTTCTTGCGAAGGAATGAAGGTCATACAGCTTGCCGGTTGCCAGCCTAGAAAGATGGTCTCAGAAGCCTGTGTAAAAATCGCCCATTCACTCGGAAGCCGCTTTCTAAGGTCTACTGTGGTGTCAGTATAAGACCTCCTTGCTATGGGACTGAGGATTACATTGATTTTGCGTAGGTCTTCCGACAGCTGAGGATCTGGTATAGAGCAAATGCATTTTTGCTCTTTTATTCGAGGCATCTTGGAAGTCACAAAAGGCCTGCTGCCCGAGACGTGCGGAATCGCCATCTCTAGAACTTGTTCTTTTATTGATCGGTTGACTACTTGCTCTATCCGCATCTCACAAACATCCGAGGACATGAATTTTTTGGACGGATGCTTGACGAGATCCGTGTTGTTTCCAGAAGTTACCGGACGAATTAGTTCCTCAATAATCCATTGTAATTTTGAGGTTACTGAGGACAGTTGGGACAAGAGGAACCTAAAAGCGGAAAAATGAGCGTGTTAGGAGGTCAGTATATTTCAAAGCGTCAGCAGATGGAGGAGAATGTTCCGAAACTGGGCGACAGCACAGTTAATTCTCGAAAATAAGGCACCCAAGAGTAGATATTTGACATAAAAAGTTCTCCTTTTGGAACTAACCTATCTTTGGAAACTCCTGGCTGGGAAGATTTAGTTTCTTAGGCAATAAGAATCCCAAAACGGGTCAGCTGAGCCCATAGTTACCAAAATAAAAGATAACAACCGTCCAGCTGTAGTATTTTTTCGGTGCCTAGCTGATATGCCATCCGACAGAAGCACGAGGATGGAGATACTATCAGGTTGCCCAAGCTCAGAGAGGAGCAGCAGACATGCTGAGCTATGGCTCGAATCACAGGCCTTCTGATCAGCAGAGTGGCAAATTTACCACCGAGCTCTCTCTAGGCCCTGTCCAAAAAAGCTCGTTTTATTTTTAGTTCTAGAAACAATAATCTTCGTAGAAGCTACTCATATCCGAGTAAATGGTTCGCAGCACATGCTAACAACTCTGTTGACCTGATGACTTGTGTGTGTTTGGTGATGAGACTTAGGGTTACACATGGACAGAATCATCTGTTGCCCATTGTCCGGCCAACTTCTCAGAATAGGTATGAAGCCGTAAAAGATCAAGAGTGTGAAGATGATTTTGTCACCCTGTTCACCATTGGTTGAGTTACGGGTGAATTTTCCTCCGTTCATTTGTCTCATGCGCACAGCTATCACGTACCTGCTCCAATCGATCAGCAGAGCACAGTCCATCAGGACAAGGTAAGCAACTTGATTCCGACATGATTTCTGACAGCTTTGACTTCGCTATTCCTAAATGTGAGGATAATGACAGATCCAGACAAGCCATGACAAGAGCGAACCGTATCACCGCACTCTTACCTAACTGTGCTTTCCGGTAAAATAATGACGTTAAGTGTCCTCAATCGTTGCAGCGCCAGCGGAGTAAAACTGGACCTTTTTCCCCCTAAAAACGATGACAAACCGCATTCGCTGGATGCACCGGTCTCAGAACCTGAAGCATAACCAGAAGTTCAACTTATTTGACAGAGCATCTCTTGCCAAAAAAAAACGTTTCAAAAAGGCAGGCTGCACCTTCAAATGTTACATTTGGATCACCAACGCGAATTCGTTGTAGGATGAGTGCAAGCACGGAAAAATTGCTTGTGCATCGACACATATCCCTATATGTTTCAATCGCCTTGTTTGTGAATTAGACCATTTCACCATAGCTTTCGTAATATGCATATTGAAAATGAGAACGATGTTTAATCTAAATACTTACGAAGTTAGGTGAAAGCCCTTCGAACGCAAAAATAGATTGTACAAAACAATATTTTGTTTTAACTAGCCATGAGTTCAATAAATACCCCTTCAATTATTCCCTAAACGGCTAAGTAATCTCATTACCACGCATTCGCCAAAAGATACATTTGGTCCAACATGCTTACTTTACAGCTTTTAAAACTTCAGGCGGTGAATATCAGCTCGAAACAAGACTGAAAGTTCAAAGTTGGGACAGCTGAAAGGTCATTCTGTCCATAACTGCGACAAAAATTCTAGAGGAAGTTTCCCCCTTAGACGTCCAAATCCTTTGAAAATTTAGCTAATAAAGTGTACTAAATAAAACAAGTGTCATTGCTATCACTCATTTGGTCGTAACACAGTTTGGTGAGACAATAACCCATCAAACATTCTTTGACAGAGCACTCTAACCTTTTCGAGTTGTTTACTATTTGGGGAAACACTTTAGTAATCACGATTGCAAGATTGTTGAGACTCGAAATACTCACTGTCTTATCTATCTCCATTGGACTACTTTATGAGCTAACCTGATTTCATTAGTTGGGTAACAAACGACACTGAGACCCTAATCAAGCTCTTGTTAGTTACAACTTGTTTGTGGCAACAATGGGTCTAGCGCACGATTGAGAAGTAGGAAATAAGACAACCAAATCACGGTCTGCATTTCAAGGCGGGATGTTTCTCCGGCCTGAAGAGACTCTGATCTTGTGGCTCGTTTTAAGCCCGCACATCACGTATGGATATTGTTGACACGGGAGACACCGAACAATAAATCGCTTTCCACCGACAACATCATCGTTAGGACTTAGTGAAGCAGACACAGGTAGTATGTTTCAGAGTACCGTTTTGATGGTACCGTAAAGTTATAGTACTTATTTAGGGTAACATCGTGTGAAATGAGGAGGTGCACGTGGCACCTAGTATGAATGATAAAAGGGGCACAAAGACTTACATTATTATGACTGACTTTACTGTTTCGTCCGACCAGCCCTGTATCATGGTGGAAGTTTCTGTCGGGGACCACAGTTGACCAGGCTTGTAAATCAACTTTGAACGGTACTCGCCAGTTAGATTGAGGGTCCCCGGAGTAACTTTTGCGGGCGGATGAATGAGCTCGTTTAGACAACCGACGGCATAGTTAGCCAAATGGAAAATAAAATAGTTGAATGACGAGCCAACAACAAATTCACGCAGACAACGAAGTTCACAGTTCAAGTATTCCGGAAAAGCTTTCATGCAATTAATCTCTTTCAGCGGATCTACATCTTTTTGGCAGCTGTTCGCAGCACTACCAAGCTCATTCACACTATTCATCTGCGATGGTTCACCAAAAGCAGTCCGGTTGAAGGCTTGAATATCTTCAGGAACACATTCCTTGGTTATCACAGGCTGAGACGTTTGTGGGATTGCATGCACACTCATGTTGTTTGGTTTGGAAATCTTCGGGAGAGACATGCAGCTGTGTTTAATACATATGTCAGTTTCATCTTCTGAAGCAGACCAGTCAAAATGGGCTTCACTTTCGGACCAGTAATCACCCAGTAGTTGCGCCGTGGTCCATTGGCGAACTGGATTCTTCTTTTTTCGCCTAATTTTGGACACACGACATGCTTCTAACTCATCCCAATTCGATGGTCGTTTTCTCACAGCCACAATTGTCGGAGCCTCGGGAAACTCATTGTTTTCCAAGAGTAGGGCAGGATTTTGCGTGTCTTGGTCCTCGTCGTCCGAAACCAGGACGGTTTTTGGGCACAACCACGGGGACGTTTTCATATATGAATTAAAATCCGTCCACCACAAAGAATTTTGCAAACCGACAACCAGCGATTTTGAAAATTCGTGCTCGCTTCCCAGAGTGTTGCGGTTGTTGGTGCAGTAGTAGGTTTTGCTGGATCGTGTAGTGAAGGACTGATGGTTTGCGTCAGCCATTCGAGGAAGCTCCGTGAAGCTGTGGACCTTTCGAACTAGGAGTTTGGATCTGGTGGGGAAGATGAACAGATTGTACCGTAAAAATATGGAAAACGAGTAAATAAGGTTAAAAGGGGCATTCTTTGAAAAACGTCCAGATGTAATGACTTGTGGGAATCTATGAGCTTGTGTACAGAATCTTGCAGGCATTGGAAAAGCCAGTCGATTGACGCGAAAGTTGTGCAGATAAACATATTACTAACAGTCACCTTACGATAGCATTTTGAATTCGAGTTAACTTCATCGAACGAAGTGACTTTACAATTCATCTGATAACTTTCAGTCTAGATAGTAACAGTTGTTTTTGCACAAAACTTTCGACAACGTGAAACGTATTAACTTTGCTCCCCTCCTAAGGACGCAAAAATAATGTTATTCCAAGGGTCTACTTTGTGTAGAGGACAGATTTTCTTGTGCGGTTTTATTTACTCAGTCCGTTCAACAGTCCGTATAACACTCTTTGACTCATATGATGTTTACTAAGCTATCAGTACATAATGCGCCGTGTGGAGTTCAATCATTGAATAGTTTTTCACGAAAACCGAGCCAAAGGAATATGGTCACCGTATAAATATTTATCGCTTCATGTTCTGAATGTCGCACATCAGTCCCCTTAGTTTAAGCACTTTTTCAACTATGAAGCATGTACCATGGGAACACTGGTTTCAGCTACTGCAGTCTCGATGGTCGAAAAGTGAAAGAGCATGGGAGATACAGCCAATTACTGGAGGCGATGGCATGTTCAGTTAGTTCAGGAACTGGATAGCTACACAATGAAGGTGATAGCTTTGATACCCGAGTACCACTGGCTGCTCGATTGGGCATATCTGCCAGTGCCATTGACCATTGGTGAATTGAGTCCGGGGATCCCCACCCAGGGAGGCGGTAGTTGTCGACCCGACTCAGTTTACTGGTTAATGTTTTCATACCTCGTTGCTCTGCGAGGCACAGCACTTCTTCCGGCATGCCCTAACCAGCGTGGCCTAGGAAGCTTGGGTGATTCATCTACCGTGGGACAGTTTCTCCTTCCTGAAACCATCTGACGTAATCCAGCATTACTAATCCAGTCCCCACCAGACCCCACCAGGGCTTCGGAGAGACTGATGGTCAAATATTGACAGGATTCGTATGTCCTGTGCGCATACAGGCTATGTTTCTGATCCATAATGCAGTATGGATTGCACTGCTGCAGTGTTAACTTTGCCATTGACAGAGAGGCTGATGTCACGTCGGCGACATTTGTACCTGTCCATCGAAAAAATACTTTCGCTCGTCATCTGTTGACCAAGCTCGGCCCTTGTCCTGCAGACCACCTCACAGAAAACATCTTGACGAGGAATGAACGCACCCACGCACTCAGTACTTCGATACACTGCCGAGAAGTCGTATAATATCACAATAGAAGGGTATTGGTAGCATGCCTAATGAGCACAAGCGTGGGTTCTTGTAAGTTTTCTTCGCTTCTGTTAAAAGTGTCACGCAAATATCTCTCTTTGCGGATAAGAAAACGCATTGTCTAGTCAACAGCACTTCTTCCGGCATGCCCTAACCAGCGTGGCCTAGGAAGCTTGGGTGATTCATCTACCGTGGGACAGTTTCTCCTTCCTGAAACCATCTGACGTAATCCAGCATTACTAATCCAGTCCCCACCAGACCCCACCAGGGCTTCGGAGAGACTGATGGTCAAATATTGACAGGTTTCGTATGTCATGTGCGCATACAGGCTATGTTTCTGATCCATAATGCAGTATGGATTGCACTGCTGCAGTGTTAACTTTGCCATTGACAGAGAGGCTGATGTCACGTCGGCGACATTTGTACCTGTCCATCGAAAAAATACTTTCGCTCGTCATCTGTTGACCAAGCTCGGCCCTTGTCCTGCAGACCACCTCACAGAAAACATCTTGACGAGGAATGAACGCACCCACGCACTCAGTATTTCGATACACTGCCGAGAAGTCGTATAATATCACAATAGAAGGGTATTGGTAGCATGCCTAATGAGCACAAGCGTGGGTTCTTGTAAGTTTTCTTCGCTTCTGTTAAAAGTGTCACGCAAATATCTCTCTTTGCGGATAAGAAAACGCGTTGTCTAGTCACGCTTTTTCTCTAGTGTTGTTTTGTTGTTTATCGATTAATGTCATATGTGGTACGCAGATTTGGTCACAAGGGGATGTTTACCCAATTCAGCCCAAGCTCGTATCACATACAGCTTCGGACAGTGTTGCCCTGCGGTAGAAATGTGTACAGCTGCAGATCATATGATTTCATCACGAATGCGCTGATTTAATGTAATGGTAGTTGGCAGAAAATTTTTCATCATTATATCAATATTGTCACCGATCTTCATCCCAGTAACGTGGATATAGCCGCACAGTGGCAAAAGGTGATTGGATACTTGAACAAAAAGGTCCGCAAAAACAACGGGCAGATGAGCGAATCATGCTGACAGGAAGGTCCGTAGTTTGGACCCGGCACTGACTTTTCGAATTTTCCTCTATAGGATCGGCCAACCTGGCAATATTTCTGTCATTGAGTCACATGGTGTTGTGCACCAAAAGGGTGACATGGCTGAACAAAATTTCTTCATTAAAGAATATAGGTGAAAATGAGTTTGGAATTTACTCGAGTGAAAATCCTAATGTAGACGTTCACCTACGATGCGCAGAATTGGTTCACCGACCAGGCATTCTGAAACGTATCATCCAATGTCACCTCATCGATGTCGTGAACATGCGTTATGTCTGAGCAATTTGCGGAAAATTTAGGGTATTTGGTTCCATTTTGAGAGTATACTTGTGAATCGGGGAAGTAAGAACGTTTTGACCAGTCACTTGCGTTGATGCTGTGCTCGAACAGATTGCACTAAACTTTGAAGGTTGACAAAAAAGTGGTACCGTTGGTGGGTAGTTACCGTGCTCCAGAAGATAGATGAATACTTAATTACGTGTTGGGCAACTAGTTACGACAAACAAAACATGCTGGTATTATGTTGTCATACTTGGGCCACCGAAGCAACTACCTAAAGCCTGAAAGAGGTTTGAAATCGATGAAATTCTAGTATAATCCTGTCGCGTCCACTTGCTCTTCAGGTATTCAGTATTGTGTCATTCCTTCCTAGACAGAGAGGACAGTCCAAATCCGACTGATGTTTATCTTTCGCTATTTCTAATAGACTCAGTGCTCAAAGGAGTGCGTCAGTTTTTTTTCTTCAATTTCCCTTAACATAGATTAGTTTTCTAACATTTCTGTAAGAAATCAATTTCCCTTAACATAGATTAGTTTTCTTACATTTCTGTAGTCTACACGATTGAGCCTTACGTGGATTCTTACCTTTTGTTTACGTAAGAATCCTCGGTGGAGCTGTCGGGAACATGTTTGAAAGCAGTAATACGCCAGTTGTTGCCAGATTGCTATTAAGCTCACTCAAAAGTCTGAACATACAGACGAGCACTTGGAATACGCAGTACAACAGGATCACCTGAACATCGATCGCAGAAAAAGCCACCTTACAAGTGTCATTCTTCTTCTGTGAGCATCACTATCAAACTAGAGTTTGTGGTCTCCCGAGTCCAGTTCAATGTACTGTTTTTTTCCTCAAGTGGTTGTAGTTAAAAACAGACCGCAATATCCTCTAACCCTAGCGCTAACCAACTTAAGGTGACGTGGTTGGTTGAATAACAAACACGTGCTTGGCAAGTTAAGCCTCATCGTGTTTGAACGCGCTGGATCTGTGGTAGCGTGAATCCATCAGAACGTATGACTGATATCACGTGCACTTGTAAATGCGTGTTCGCAGGTAAGGACGTGGAAGCACATGAGTACGGGAAAGTCTACAAGTTGATTCATAGCACATGAGTACGGGAAAGTCTACAAGTTAATTTAGTTCGTGAAATCTAACGTAGACATTCTTCTGTGTAAGGGGTTTTCATTGGTAAACTTTGCTCGTTTGCGACTGTTTAGTTACGCCTAAAATGGTTAATGCTGCGACAACCCAAAACATACTACGCTTAATCACCGTTTTACAGGTAACGAGTAAAGTTGGGGGAGACGACGATGTCGGAAATCTTGCATATGGAACCAAACACAAGATGCAAACGAAGAGACAGGTTCCTTGGATGGTACTCATAACTTCAATCCCCCGGGGCAGGAGGTTACAGGGTCAGACCACGCACGAGGACTGTCTTTTTGTTTGCAGTGTGTATGCTTGCGTCCCATTCAAGGTAAAATGACCACAAGAAAAGAAACTCATCCATTCTGGCTCCTCCTGAATGGCAGATGGGGATTTGTGTCTATTTGCTATCAGAAAGGCATGCACTGCCCTGTTATGCACTCTTTTATTCAGGATATATTTTATTAAAGCTTTCGCTTACAAATTGTCCGTCAGAGCGTACTCATCTACAAAACGATTGGAAGCGGACTGTGTTTACATCTACTTGGTAAAATCACCACCCATTGTAAAATCCCCAAATTTCAAAGATCGATTATCCAATTCGTACAATACAAGTTTTTGCATCCTCTTTTCCCAGTAAGAGCAACGAATCCGACTTTTTATTCGTAGGACGTTTTTGAGACGCAAATTGTTAGAAATGTCACGTGCCAACTAGCTAGGACATCACACTGTTTGCTGACTGCACAATGTCAACAGTGCCATGATTTTCACTGATCTGAAAAAAATTAGTATCGGGTCTAGGAATAGCACATAAACGATGCGTAGGATGCGATTGTGCCTTCACCCGATCCGCTGGATGAGTCCGTCAATTCCGCTGAACAATAATCCTTCGTTTAGTACTGTCTAACCAAATAAGTACCGATCAGTAGAAGTTAAAAATCAAAGGAATGCAGAGCAGATGAAATGTTTGGAATTGATAGTTTTACTAGTTTGTCTAGTCCCTTTTTAGGCACTTGGAAGATAGAATTTGGAGGCGGGAGCACGTGCACGTTTGAGACGGGAGAGGAGAACCACGTGAATGATAGTGAATGATTTATGGATTGTAAATTCACCCAATAATTTAAAGCATCCGTTACAGTAGAAAAAAATCTAGTACTTTATCTTGTGCTGCGTAATCACTCACAATGGACACGCTGGATGAAACTACAGGTCGACCGGTACAACTTTCAACAGAATGAGATGAGGCATTCGTTCAGAAGGGGAAACCCATTATGCTTAGCCGCAGTAGATTCATGCGGTAATGATTTAGTTTGCAGAAGCCACAGTAGAAGTGCAGATAAGTGCACCATAGAGGTGACTATTTCCTGGTTTGCGTAACAACTTGTGTTGCTAAAAGTTTGACCCCAGGAACAATGAGTGGTAAAAATCGACTTGAGCGTACGAAAGTGTTCAAAAGCTTGCTAGCACCCTTCGCATTCAACGAAACGCTTGAACATGAGATATCAGTGCTTCTAGATCACCTCAGAAGATGTTTTTTGTTACCAGCTATTCAAACTACGAACTAGGCCATTTACAACCTGGACGCGAACCCAGTTTAGAACGTTAGTGTGGAGCATTTATGGACAATACGGCATATTTCATGATCCTAATCAACTCGAAGTAGCTGTGCTGTACAAACGAAAGAAGTTGTGTCCTCCTCAAAGCAGCCAGAGGACGAACGTTGTCAGATGTTAAACTTTCAAATTACCTTCACTATTTGGAGGCATAGACCTTTCAACATTTACATGTCACTTAGGGTTGAATGCATAAAAATTCAAAACAAGTGTTTTCTGTGTATAACAAAACGACATCCTCAGGTAAGATATTTGGAATACCAAGGATATTACTTATACTGCCCTAGTTACATAAGTAGTCAACTGTTTTGCATAGTGGGACAATGGCAAACAAGGAATCAACATCAGTGGGAAACACTTTTGAAGAAATTGCTTCCGTCCCATGAAGTACTTGCGTAATTTGAACGAATCCCTAAGGCACTGTGGAGTTGAAACTCTGCACGATTAAAACTGGTCTCACTGCTACGCCAGGTTTATGCCGTTTTCCGGAACCTATCCTTTGAGGACGTCGTGGCCCATGAGGATTGGGTACTTTTTCTCGGGCTCTGTTGAAAACCATGCATTTTTAATGTCTACAGACTTTTGGTTCAGTGTTCCTTCACCAAACGTGTGTTTCCCGGCTTTGTCTCTACTCTGGACCTCCATTTTTCAGAAGAGATGCCGGCCGTTTTTTGCGGCGTAAGCAGTCATGTCCGTTTCGATCACTCCGCCGAGGTGACGAAGTGGTTGAGGAGCAAACCTACTGCCCGGAGGGTCCGCGGCTCGAACCCAACCTCGGCATCTCGATTGCTTCTGTCTAGGGCTTGGGCAACCTGGTAGCATCTCAGTCCAATGCTTCCTTCGAGTAGCATGACAGCTAGGCATCAAAACGTGCTACAGCTGAACGACAACAGTCATTATTACCACGGCCACTCCACTGTGTTTCTTGGGCTGCAGCAAGGCCAAATCGTGCATCGACCGTATTTATTAGTTATTTGTTACTGCTCACGCATCGAACAGCAATCCCGTTAAATAGTAGCCAATAGCCACCAATCTGAAATCTTCGCTAACCTGGCCTTACTGAAGTCCGTTAGGTCAAGGTACTTTAATCGACCGCATATGTTCTCGAACTTAAGCTGCGTCCACAGTTTGCCCACGTGGCTTGAGGGTATTCCGAACTACCGTGATAAGACCCCCAACTGCAGTTTGATTAAAACAGTTGGGGAAAGTTTATGGGCGCAACACTTTGTCGTTGTTGTTCAAAGTGTCCAGAGGGTCCGAGCGAAGTACTTCGGTTTCGTAACAAACGCATCACTTCTACCCTTCGCAATACAGTGCTGCACTGATAATGTCAAGCAGATCTGCAATAGAACATTAGCAAGTAAACTGAACAGCGATACGAACAAACGAACTGTTATAGACCACTGTATTTTGTAAAGGGCGGGCTTCTACCCCTGTTGACAGCAATGCAGGAACGATCCAAGAACATTGGTTACAGTGTTAATCGTGTTTTGTTGCTTTCTATTGGACAAATAACTGTTTTACAATCTGTGTACTCTACCACTATATTCAAAGACTTCATCTGAGACGCAGAGTAGGATATTCGGGAAACCAAGATGGTTTTGTTAGTACTTCGCTCAGCATATGTACTACAAGGCTACACGTAAGAGAAGTTAGATAAATTGCCGGTGGTTTTGGGATTTGTAGAAATTTACATTCACGTAACTCTCATTTGAACGGCCCGCCCGTCCTGACGTGTGAATCCGCACCGAAGACAGGAAGCACTGGATTCTAGTTTCTCTCGTATTAGAACCTACTAGCTGTGTATATCTTTGGGCCGTGCCGGAATTGGTGAGGCGAGTGTTCTCACTATCACACTAACGCATGCTGGACGCACCCGAATTATCATATCTGAACAACTACAGTGTTCGCGCTTGAGCAACGTTATCGGTTTACCTGATGTATCGAAGACCGACCCGGTAAGTGTCCTGGTTGTGTTAATCGTTTAGCCACCTGTTAGGACTTATTAGCCAAGTAGCGCTACGGACACTCGAAACATGCACAGCTGATGAGCTCCAATATGAGAAAAACTCGAGGCCAGTGCTCGTTGGTATGTACCACTCCAGGTCAGAACCAAGATCACTAAAACTCCAGTGAAGTAAATTCAAAAATCTTAGTCTTCAGGGAGATTGCTGTTTGGGCTGCTTAAACGGGCTAACAAATGGTATGCCACTTTCAGTTCGATGCCATTATCAGTAGTCTGATTAGTTCTCAATTGATATTTAGGTGCAAAACTTATTGGTCTCACAGTTTGCAAGGATTGGGTTCCACCTATGAAAACCAGTGGGTGAATCGACTTATCTGTAGCTCTTTCGTTGTACAATATAAAATCAAACATAATAGTACAGTTGGAAATTCTTACGTACGACAAAGTTGCCTCAAAACTGTTATTTTTTCTGTCGTAAATTCTTACAGATGTGTTTGTAATAACTGATAAGAAGTTGAGGGGAATAAAGCAAAGAATCTTGTTGAAATGCTTCTTAATGTGTCAAACATTAAACTGCGGTAATCTTCCGTTCACTGGTTAATTAGGGGCCGGTAACCCAGTTGATTTAGTGGTGACGGACAAGATAAAGTCTAGTTGGTCACAAGCGAAATACTTTGCACGCGAAAATGAGCTATTTGCATCCGTGTGCCATCTACTGCAGGTGGTCAGTAAGCTAACATGAGGCGTGACTTAGATTGCGTCCTGTATCTACGATTTAACCTAAATGTTACAGTTGTTTAGTATCGGTGTGCTTACCGCTTCCATCCTGATTTACCAGTGTGATGATCTCAAAAAATCCAATTCGGGCTCCATAACTCTCTTAGTGCATCCATACTCCATACTTTGTTCACTTTGGTAAAAGCATTAGGAGATGAGTCCCCAATTCACCAAGTGTGGAGTTACTCTTCATTCAACCATCGAAATCCCTTTTTTATCATAAATTACAGGTACCCCTTAGGTACATAATAACTACAAAACACGCTTCTGGTGCTCGGTTCACTAGCTACAACCATCGGAGTTTTTCTTTCAAGATTATCGAACAGTGTCCCTGAGGGTGACAATCGCCGAATGCTTCGAATGAAATAGCATCAAATGCCGTTTAGATTTCTTTCAAAATCCATAAGAACTCTTTCATTTGTGTCATAAACATAAATTTCAAAATCTCTCAGGTTAACGATAACTTCGACTTCTGTCTAGATGCAACATACTACTCAAATTCTCAAATACCATACCAACTGGAACATGAGGCAACCTATTCGATCTACCTTGACCTCATGATGTTCATTTTCTTACTCCGTCAATGTACGTTTTAGCTCCGTTTGTTTTGCTCATCCGTAAGTACGCGTCGTTCACCTTGCTGCAATGAAAGTCATGTCCGTCACTGGTAAATTAGCATGTGTGTATGTGTGAATGTCCGCAGCTGACCTACTTACCCGGTATACTTTTGAACCTAATTCTTCCTTTTGGTATCCGGGATCGTCAAACCCGCGCATGACAAAAAGTTCCTTATCAGGAACCTTAATGCCGCAACTCATTCAGTTAAAGCAGACCGTCACAAATTTGAGATGTGCTGCGTTCCTTTGCGTTCCCCGTTAAAACAAAACTGGCAAGCAAATGAGTGTCATTGGCGAACTTTGAGTCTGCATTTCTCAGACAGGCTAATTCACATCTAATCCGTTTTGGTTTCCTTGTGAAATAGCCAAACTCAAGTTGCTGGTGTGGCATTATCGCGTGAAGTCAAAGGAAACACAAAATACCCTCAAAAAGGGACGAAAAGGAATGGCCTTGCACAAGCAGCCGTAAAATACTGGGGTCATCTATCAACATGGAAAAGCAAGCAATCGATGCAACCTGCACAGGTAGGATATGGCTAACATACTATGATACGCTCTTATGTTTTTACTAGATTACCTTTTTGTTGCGGAAACCCGCGGCTTTTGATCCAGGTCGTTTTCTTATGTTGAAAGATGTGACTAGTTTCGTTAGGGATCCCAGTTTGTTGGGTCTGAACACTATGGATTATTGGTTGTGCAGAACAGGGTAGTTTGTTACGTCCTTTCTTGAGCACAAATGATACCGAATTAGGTGGCTTGGGAGTCAGCCATAAAATTATATTGGTACCATGGAACCTAGAACAAAGTAATGACTGGAGGTTTGGATAATATGTGACCTAGGTTATTACTCAGCCGCCCGGCTTGCGTAAAAAGACTTGTATTATTGCCCAAGGTGGATGAGGAAGTCACATTTTCAGCCTTTTAAGCATGTAGTTTGTTCACTGCAAGCAGATTTTAGAAAAAAGTATGATGTATACTGGTGTACCTCATGAACTGGTGTTCTGGAGAACCCCGGAGGGAGGCGGTCGTATTGGGTGTTTGTGCAAAAGATGCGAATGTCTGAAGTAAGTTTTGCCCCAGACGTTTACTAGCCGCTTCGTGACATCTCTTTCCTTCTGTTTATGCAATCGAAAATTTTTTACGAATAACCAAAGGAATTCGGTTCATCGATCAGGAACGTTAATTATAGGATGGTACCACTTTGAAGAGGCTGTTCACAAGGGAAGACCCTTTTTGGTTGGCCATATGCTTTTGTATATGCAAAGGTGGTCATCCAGAATCAATCACTTCCAATGCTTTTGGTTCTGAAGGGGAATCCCTTCCATGAATGTTCACGCTGAATCCTATCACAGAGAGCTGCAATTCAGATCACCAATTATCTTCTGAAACAGCTAGACCTGACCTCCTGTTGTGACAGTTGAGGACAATCGATAAGCGAAAACTCTTCACACACCTGACTTATGCTATGGTTTTG
The DNA here is from genome assembly GCA_003604175.2 of Clonorchis sinensis. Lineage (NCBI taxonomy): Eukaryota > Metazoa > Platyhelminthes > Trematoda > Opisthorchiida > Opisthorchiidae > Clonorchis > Clonorchis sinensis. The sequence goes on from CM030370.1 coordinate 111,391,432, forward strand.
TAAAACAGTGAATTTGGATTGAGTATTACCAAATGATCTGGACTAATTTAGGTGATTCGTTGAGACCCTTGATTCTGAGTTTGCCAGATTGACAGCGGCGTTTGGTGCCAACTGATGACACTTTTGATCTGCAGCATCTGCTCTGTGGGTCACCAGTTCGATAATTTCGTAGAGTGAAAACTCAAATGAAATTTCCGGCACTATGTCCTCTGAAAAAATGAACCGTGATATCGGCTGGCTCCTGGGTGAGTACAGATTTTTTTAGTTATGCGTGTTAATAAGCGGCGTTTTGACAACCAGTTATCTCAATATTTCCGCTAGTGCCTATAAGTTCAAACATCTACTTTGCCCAGTATCCTGGATAGGAGAGTCTAAACAACGAATAACTTGGCATTAAACAGAACAGCGGTGCATATAGCGATAATGCTCACCACAGCCAACGCCCGAAGCACGTTTCAACCCTTCACTGATTTCGGATATTGTAGAGGACGGCCGTTGTTATTTAGTCCGCGGATTTAGTCTGTTTTTGGTGAATCATTGGCCCAACAGAGTGGCGTAGAGTGAATGTATCTTTGTGGTCCACTGGACCTCCAGCGACTGAATTAAGGGATCGAAATGTTTTAAAGTACAGTTCCTCCAATCTACCAATAAAAGAGGGTGGGAGGCAGGCAAATTGTAGAATGCGAAATCAGCTGATTGGACGCAAGTCAGCTGGCTAGAGTCACGAGTGTTGGTAAGAATCTAGGTCACAAAAATACTCTAGGGACAAGGTCGACTATCGCGATGTTTTTCGCCATGGCAATTTAAAATGAGGGTGTCGGCAGCAACGCTCCAAATTTGGACCCAGAGAAAATTGTTCATTGAGTCACACGTTAGGACGTTCGTGCGACGCCATGAATAAATTTTCTGCCGTCTCTCGTAGACAAACTAGTATTTCTCAGTTCGAGGACAAGAGGACAAGTACAAGTAATGCTTCGTTGGCTTCCAACGATGGTGACTTAGTATTGGTTAAAGGAAATTTTGACAGTTGCACAGGAGAGGAATTAGTTGTTTAGAGAATTCTTCTAAACACAATATTCACCAACTACTCTCATGTTCATACTAATGTGGTTTTGACGGGAGACCATGCTGAATACAGCTGAATCTCTCGTTTATGATGGTCTTCCCCAACTGAATGCACTGCACAAGGCGGTCTGTTAATTCAGTTGACCCTATATTCAAGACGTCACAATACATTGTCTAGACGTAGCATATTGGTTATATGGTTGCTGAAAACTGTTTGAGAGTTCACAACCGGCTTTACACTTCTTGGAACAGACAGTCCCTGAGTTCCCGATGTTCTTATGGTCTTATGTTCTACTTAAGCTCAAATTTCATGAAATTTGACACTCATTTGCACACTAATTTCGTTTGCACAACAGACCCACCTGAATCACAGTTGAGTCCCTCGTAGAAATTAAAGTAGACGGGAACTCAGCGACTGTGCCTACCTGGTGAGTCCCAACAAGGGCGAAACTGGTTGTAGGCTGTCGAAGGGTTTTCAGAAAATTTACGAGTAGTTTCCTTCATAAAAAATGGTGCAGAATGAAACACGAGACAGCCTTCGTGCAGCACATTTAGTTGAAAAAATATCATACGCGAGAGATCCAAATGAAGTTTGGTCAATCACCAACCGTCCAGGTATCATTAGGTTGTTGCTGCTTAGACAAGTACGGGAACTAATATAAGCCAAATCTAATTCGGTGGATCGGTGGCTGGGTCGCTGACACCCATTTATCGCATTTTCAATTGTACTCGCAATTAATTAGACTCGCTTCCCTTTTTGGACAGTTATTTGAGTGATTTCCTTTGTTATGTTAATTTACTGCTCTAGGAAAAGTCACGTGACGCGTTGCACGGGACACCTGTGAGAGAACGCATTTTCGGACAAACATACCACTCGTTATTCCTGCATTACCCACGAGAATGAAACACTACTCATCAAAGCGGCCGGTCGAGTCTTACTTCCATCATCTGTTAAGCTGGTGGCTTTCATACTTTTCAGCTCATTTTTGCATGTTTCCGTTGGTCGCGCATTTCATTTGCATCACCTGAACAAAAACAAATAGCGACCGAAACAAGACATATTACCTCGGATAATAACTCAAGGTGCTACACAGAAATGCTCCTCCTAGGAGTATTTCGAAGGTGAATTAATTCTGCGGAAATTACCGAATCGTATTTCTAGTCAGGAACAGTTGCGTGTGCCAGTCTTCAAAACACCGACCACAATGTCGGACACTGTAGTGCTTCATTCAGAAATATGACCCCACATAACACAGTCAACAACTGATGCTTGTTGACTGGAAAAATTATAAGTTCATGCTTGAACTATTCAGCACGGCAATGACGCTGTTCCTAACATTATTTGGACGGCTCTGAGGTAAAAAATTGAACTTTATATTTTTAAACCTGTGAAGTTTGACGTGAGGATCCTTCAGCAGTTAATGCTAGAACGGATCAAAGCTAAATGAGCACACTGAATCAAGAGACAACTTGGGATTTTGTCCGCAGCAGTATCTAGTTTAGTGATGGCCAGTTTCAAAACTGATAGCTTATTAAGTAATGCGCTGAGATAAGGGACTGCGATACTTTAACAATTACCTCAGCATGTAATAGGCAAAAAAGGAGGGGAACAACACAAGTACTCAAACTTTTTGAGGCTAGCCACATCAGCGTCTACTGTACATTAACTTACACCATTACTCCGAAAACATCCACAGTTCATAAATGTACTAAGCATTGCGCAGTTACCGCTCGGTACTGGCTGGTATGCTGACGGGTATGAAAACACAAATCCACTAGGCGGAGGTATGGTGAATCGCGTATGAAGTTCAAGGGCATGTGCTTGACATGGAGTGATCATCGTCGGTTGGTGGACTAACTCTTTATTTTGCGGGAGGACAGTGGTTCATGTTCACCTGTGCATAGCTATTTACTCGTAGTACGTATACTTGTATATCACATGACTAGCCTTAAGCAGTAGACAAAGCAAAATGCAAGCCTGATAAGCCATTCGCCAGTGTTCACTACAAGAGGTACACCAGAATTTCAGTGGATATCCTGTGAAAACACACTACATTATCATATACTTGTATATGTACTTGTATATCACGTGACTTGCCTTAAGCATTAGAAAAAGCAAAATTTAAGCCTGGTAGGCTGTTCACCAGTGTTCTCTCCACTGAGGTACACCGGAATTTCACTGGTTATCCTGTGAAAATACGTTATTATCATGTCAACCCTAAAAAAATATACTGTCTTGGTAGCCAGGCTTAACATCAGTCAAACAATTACTGCCAAAATGAAATTTCTGTTACGCGCGCCCAATGGTTCTCCGTCGACTTCTAAGGCACAGTGTTGCTCCGTTTGGGGAAGCACCGTTCTTTACTTAGGTTGAAGTGCAAAGTAATATTCTCCTGACGTGCTTTGAAAAATTCCACACAGCTTTCGTATGGATTGCTTCTTCACCCGCATGTGTATGAGCAGTCGGGCAAATAGCAAGGTCATTAGAAAAAGAGGTGATTTTGTGTTACTCCACGGTTACTAGTAGTGAAGATTGTTTTTGATTTCGCACCTTAGCAGCTGCAGAACTGAATGAAAATTTAGCTCTGTGACTTAGTTATTTGTACTCAGTAATTATAATTCAACAGATATTTCCGGTTAGCTGGCGATGAAACCCCTCACCACACTGTATCGGCTGGCTAAAACGTTCAGCGTAACTAATTCACGCCTGCTTACCAGTCGGAAATGGAACCATTCCTATACAATCGAAGGCACGTGACTCTCCACTATCGATTCTCTCTCAAAACTTCGGATAAACTCCCAGCTTGAGAAAACAGATATGTTGCCACAAGGGTGGAGAGTCAACAATGCACTTTTATCCTTCTTGAAAATCACGGCCGGGAGATTGGGTGGGGGTCATGTGCGGTCTGCTTACAATAACTCTATCATTCAGGTCTATTTTGGGCCAAGGAACTCTTCAGTGAAATCTGAAGCTACTTCTACTAAGAAGGATGAAATTTTGCAAGACGAAGCACACGCTGTGATATACCAGGACAGCGCAAAACTAATGTTCGTTTACTCCAGGTAACCAGCATGTCTTTCTTCATGGGAGCAGCGATGATGTCTTCCCTCTGGGAAGGCTGGTCATCCTGAAAACCGCACACTCCGATCGCCTAACGATCGGTCATCACGCCGATTCATAATTCATTACTGTCAAATTACTCTTAAATGAAGAAGGATTTGGTATATACGTAATGTGCTACTCATAAGGTTGCTGAAAATTCTTCGACAGCCCACGACCGGTTTCGCCCTTCTTGGGGCTCATCAGTTAGGCGCAGTCCCCGAGTTTCCGTCAACCTTATGTTCTACTTGAACCCAAATTGGACTGATTTCGAGAAACACACTCATTTGCATATCAATTTGGGTTGAGTAGTACATTACGTATATACATGTATCGCGATATCTCGAATATCGTAGCAACTGGAACATGAGGCGGCCTGGTGCAGCACATTCAGTTGCCTGAAAACATCACAAACGGGAGATTCAGCTGGGTTCCAGGTGAGTCTCTCGCAAAAACCAAATTGATATGCAAATGAGTGTATATCTAAAAACTATTTTGTAAATGTTTCTTCAGAAAATTTAGCAATCTTAAAAAACGTGTTCATTGCAAAGGAAAGTCCATTTTGATTGATTTCTAGTTAAGCTTTCGAGATAAGTTAGGTGAATTTTTACCCCGAAATAATTAATGAGAAAATCCCCTGTTGTCCCACCATTACCGGCATCCTGCAGCACAATACGCGCTAGGTTGCAATGGTCTCGCTTAAATAAAACTTTCGTAACATCCCACAATACGAAAGTAATTATTATTTTGGGTGGTTCACTGACACTGGCAGTCCACGACAAAAATATCGGGATGGCTTAAGCTTTTGTGTAAAAGTTTTGCTTATGAAACAACTGACGCAGAAGTTCCTTTGGGATCACTAACGTTTCCTCACTTTGAAATGTTCAAAAGCCATGGTGTTTGCGTTGACTTACCTTCAAACTGATAAGGAATATCTATCGTTGTTTGTTTTGAAAGCATGTTCTTCTATGCCTTTAGAGCGAAAAGATAGAGGACTTCATCGGATTGTAGCCCCTCCCGGTTGTCAAATATAAGCACTGCTGTGAAGGTAGAGGGCGCTAAGTACTGAATACATAAGGTTGACGGAAACTCGGGGACTGCGCCTACCTGATGAGCCCCAAGAAGGGCGAAACCGGTCGTGGGCTGTCGAAGAGTTTTCAGCAACCTTATGAGTAGTGCATTACGAATATACATGTATCACGATATCTCGAATATCGTAGCAACTGGAGCATGAGGCGGCCTGGTGCAGCACATTCAGTTGCCTGAAAACATCACAAACGGGAGATTCAGCTGGGTTCCAGGTGAGTCTCTCGCAAAAACCAAATTGATATGCAAATGAGTGTATTTCTCGAAAAAAGGATTTGGTACTTTTGGCATACACCTGCTGTGCACACCGCAGTAGGAGCCAGGCAGTTAACTCTGACTCTCTGTTCCCTCAGTCAGGCAAGACTCCTAAGTCCAGCTGGATCAGAATATTGAGTCATTGGCTCCAGGTAAGGTTCCCAAGAAAACCCTAACACCTGGTGTTCCATGGGTCTAACGTTCCAGTCAAGAGCTCCGAGTATGGCTCTGGAACACAATCTTAGCTTCTCACACTGCGCCTTGGGTCAGCCTTTTGAGCGAAATGCTCAGGGTTGGGGGCCCCAACAAACTCCCTTCTTATAGACGTATTACACTACTCATAGGGCTGCTGTAAACTCTTCGCTCTTGTTGGAGCTAAACAGGTAGTTGTAGTCCCAGATTTTTGTCAGATTTATATTCCGCTTGAACCCAAATTACGCAAAATTTGACTTATGCACTCATCTCTGTGTCAAATTAGTTTTGACGGGAGACTTACCTGGAACCAAGCTGGATCTCATTAATTATGGTCCTCAGCTTGGTTCTAGATGAGTCTCCCGTCAAGACCAAATTGGCATGAGGATGAGTGTATAAGTAAGACTCCCTTATTCTTTGGTCTGGGTAATTGTCAAGTAACATCTACCCAGGCTGCTTATTAGCAACGGCTAGCCTACTTAATTTATCGGTTTGTGATTCACTTAACACCCATGGGACTTTACAGGTTAAACTTCCATTCCTTGGCCCTGTACCCAGAAAAATACGACGTAAATGTTCTACTAACACAAAGGAATCCGTTCAACGTAGCAGTATTTAGTGTCTAAACTCTTTTGTCAAGCCAATCAGCAGACATCCCCAGCTCACCTCCCGTTACTCATTCCTTGGGAATCGATGTTTGCTTTGTCTCTGAAACACAAATACATGACCCTTCTACCACAGTGCATCTGAACACGATCCAAGGCAGTTCAGTTTATTCACGATTCACTCTCCGGGTTTCAGGTGATTCAGAAGCATTTGCTCATTCTCTCGTTTGTTTAGGTAGAAGTTGAGTGAGTGAGCTGAAAGCCCTCCGCTTCTGTGAACAGCTGAATGTGTGCAGTCATACTGATCGGGTCTGTCAGAATCCGCACTCAACGACCCAGCCAACGAAGTCTGTTCGTTATATTTGCAGACGTCTTAAAAAACTTTAGTACTGACAGTAGCCAAGGTGCTTTTCATGAAGAACTTCTGATGTTCACTATTCAGGCTGGCGATTTGAACACCCAGTTTGAAAGGACTGACAAGCACATGAGTCATCTTCGCGGAAGATTTAGTCTAGATGCTCCTAAAGCTGAGAACCGTGATAGCTTCCTACAACTGTACGAAGATGGCCGTCTATCTTGCTGAAGCACGAACCTTTATAAAAAAAAACCTGAGCACTGCGCTATCTAGCGCCTTCCAAATTGTAACCAATCGCGCACTGATCCTGACCACACAGCAGTTGTTCGTGCCCTTATTGCACTTGTTTCCCGAAAGTTTAAAACACCATTGATCGTTACAATATACACTGTCTTCAAGATTTGGTCGTCAACAAAGTCTGTCAGTGGCAGCTGTACAGATGCGAAAAAACAACAACTGAAGACTGGTTCGAAATCCGAAACGCTGTGAATTCGGTGTTCGATTGTGTGAATCCTATAAAGAATCCACGGTTTGGCCACTCACAGATGAAAACAAGAGAAGATTGTTTGGCTTTAGCCATCCATACGTATCATGAGAAAATCCAATTGGCAGTGCTGAAATGCAACACATCGCTTCTGGCAACAAATCAACTGTTTGTCCCATGGACCGATTGATTTAGTTGCACCAACTATGCCGGCTCCGTCGTGTACTCCGGCAGCCGGACACGTGTGTCCACCGATATGCTTTAGCGGCGCCTATGAGCGGAATTCCGGAGAAATGCTTTAGCAATCTGTCGGCTAGGGGTTTATGAGGTACAAGTGTGTACACGCACATTGGAACGCTAACCAGCGCGTTCGTTGGTATGTCGATTCGTATCCGCATATTGACCCGATGCGCTTGTGTTGAGGTGTTGGTCGTTCGTTCATGCGTATGCATCACCGCGACGGTCGCTTTGTTATAGTCAGCTTCAACATGCAGCATTCGCATAAACTGCGAATGTCTGACTGGCAAATGTACTCAAGTAACCGCCAATTGCGAGTGTTGGACGCAGGTTCTATGGCTCTGTATCAGTGTCGCAAGTGTTAATGACCATGTTTTACATAACTATATTCTCTGAGCCTTGACTTCACATTCCCCGGAAATATCAACCAAGGCATCCAGGCCTTGAGTTTAACACAAGCTTGCGTCGGTATACAAAAGGTATAATTCACCAGTGGGATTGACTTACACCGGGAAAAACAACTTCCGTCGTTCTCGCAAGTACGTAACACTAGTGGAACATACTACCCGCTCCGCAAAATTGACCGCCTCACAATGCGCTCCATTAGCCTCTGCGGCTATTAAGTATGAATTTAACGAGCGATGAACAACCAGGTTGCTAGATTCATCGGATGATCCAGTGCCTTTGGGCCGAAGGGGCTTTTGGCGAAACATATATTTACACACTTGGCCCTTTTAATGACTCCCAATTCCCGCCGCATGGGGTTAGTGTGAATAGTTAGACCATTGCTCGAGCTGAGTGGCCTTCAGAAGGCTTTGGCGCAGTTCATACAGACCAAAGGCGCTGACTGGATTTCCCTTGTGCTTCACTTGAAGTGTGTTACCGCAAATGGAAACACCTAACTCCAACTTGTTGGGTGTCCTGAATTAGCTGAGGGACGCTGCCTTAAGCCAACAATCGCTTCTCCATCTACATCGTATTTAGCTGAACGGTGCACTTCCGTTTTACCACACAGCAGTTTGTGGTCAACGGTTGATCGATCTGAATATACAAGAATAAGGGATAGATGAACTTCTCTGGCATAATAGCAGAGCATATCGTTGCTTCACTAGCTCCGAAAGATGCACCGACAGTTCCGTTATTATAAACCAGAGTTAGGGCGGTCACTGATCAAACAGATCATAAAAAATATGGGTTGCTATGTCTAATGAGACTGATTCATGTGTAGGAAGACCTCCACAGGGTGCATTTTAGATAACCGAACAACTGGATTTCTGTCATCCAACAGACGTCTAAATGCCATTTATTGCAGGCGACTGAGACCAAACGAAAATGGAGCAATAACCTCTAAGTTTGTGGCATTAGAATTTCTACCTTTATTATTAATGAGATTACACTGACTAGCCGCTTCTGAATTGCATGATACTGTTATTTACAACCCTGATGAACGATGCGATACTTTGGAACAGGCCATGGAAAACCTCTGCAAAAAATACAGTCCGTGCCATAATAAACTCGAATACTAGCTCATAACAGATCACACATGTGTTGCAAAGGGTCAATCAGAAAACTACATTCAGACCATAAACACTTTTCACTGTTCCTACCATTGAGATTTCAGCCACTCAGAATGAGAATGGCGCTGTAAGAAATGTGGATGCCACATCAGCACACGTCGCAAACTGAGATGTTTGTGCGAAGCTTAAATGACTGAATTATCCTGTTTGTGGTACCCATCGCTTTGGCGTGAGATATGTTCCGAATGCGACAATGGTTCCGATACATCCAACCAACGATTGGGTAATCTTAAGCCAAATATCTGGTTGGTCGCCTGCCAAGGCTTTCCCCGATTGGTTGGTGCTCTCCACGATACTGTTGCCTCCATAAATACACCAATGTAGTCGTGCCGTGATTCTTCTTTGGGTGCGGATGGAGCCTGTCGACCGGAGCCGAGGAAAGTACGCACATCGTGTACTTTCTGCACGACCCCTATTAGGAACACTCCCAAATGTGACCTGGTTCGGTTGTGATGCTGTTCCGATGGAACCTCTCACCAAGCGAAAGTAAGTTCCTATGACACAACCTTTGAGAATTCCAGTTCATCTGTTAGGCGCGTATTTGGTAGTTTTATCATTTAACTGCACTAGCAAAAATGGATGTTAAACCTCTTAAGGCTTATACGAATAGGCTCAGAATGGCTAGTTACGTCAACATTAGCTCCTTTCGCTCGTACCACTGTTTACACCACCGACACAACCGTACAGTATAGAGACTAGTAGTTTACTAATAAACGTACATTGTCACTAAACTTGTAAAGGACATTTTCTCATTTTGGTTATCTCCTTTGTGATAAGAAAATGAGTGTCGGTCCTATACATCGACCCAGACGGAAGAACTTGCAGATGACTCAGCTACAGACCTTTACACGCACTCTTTCCATAATCTATACTATTCACCAATAGGTATTGAGTAAATCCACCAAGCACATTTCGAAGACAGACGGAAAATAAAGATATATTTCCATAAAGCTTATAAACAGGCGAGAAAATTGACTGGAAGGCTATCGATTTCACACGATTGAAGTCGTTAGGTGATCAACCCTCATTTCAGCCGTCATGCGGATTGGTCTATTCCCAGTCCGCGTGATGTCGTTCTGTCTGGTTGGCTTGTCCAGGGTAGTCAGGGCTTATGAATGCATTATAGATCCCTCGTAATCGTAATCGATACTGAAGCAAGACGCGATAAATGGCTCAGAAAACCATTTTCAAGCCTAATGTGTGAGGTGTGCCTAATAAGTGCTCAACTGTTGTTGCGAACATAGCTCCGCCCTCTATCTGCCTACTATCAGTACTACACAGGCCGTTTCCCCCATAGCGTTTCATTTATTTCGCATGTGAAATTATTCTAGGTGTATCATCCAGACGAGTTCTAGGCCCATGAAGCAGTCCTACGTGATGGCTGTCTAAGTTTAGCCGTCTAGCAATTCACAGCAAGCCCGAGTCAACAGCTGATCAAACCAAAATCACAGCTGTTCGAGATTGGTCGAGGTTGCTAGATTTAGGAGCTAGCGTCTTGTCAATGCTAATCAGTGGGCTTGCCGTCCACAGCCATTTGTTAACCATCAGCAACAGGAAACCACTCTCTCTCTCTCTCTCTATCTCTATCTCTCTCTCTCTCTCTCCTTCAAGCAGCACTAGTTTGAATTTGCTGACCGTCCAAAATCTATCTAATTCCATATTAAATTAAACAGTATAGTGTGATACATATAAAACGCCCATATCTTTTCTATTACAGCATGAAAACGGATTTACGATACTCGATAAATAAGCAAAAACGGTGGGAATTACTACGCGAACTTCAACAATATTTGGCAGAACCCCACGACGACGGTGTACGAGTGGTCGGGCAGGAACACCGATTGTTTGAAAGATACCTTCTCCGTTGTACAGTCAGCGTTCCAGAACTGGAAAACGTACTGACATTGAATAAGAACCGTAATGACTTAAAGGGATGGACAAGTAACGATAAAGAAACTCCGGACATACGGCGAAACTGCAGTCGGAGAATGCGGCGTCAGCATCGGGAACATCGGCGGCCGCAAGCCAGTTCAGACCACCAGACCATAGAGGCTTCCGCTGAAACCAGGGTTTCACCATACCCCCAATCATTCGTTCTGTTTTCAGAACCTTCTTTGATTAAGCGTAGTGACCTTTATAGATATGACAGAAGAAGACATCTAGAGGGTGTCCAACTGTTGAAGTCGAAAACTCGTAGGGAATTGAAGGCAATTTATCACACTAAGGACCCACAAAACCTGGGAGACTATTTCATAACCGAAGAGGAACTGAATGACCTGAAAGATTGGAATGAGTCTTTTGGCAGTCAGGACTCCCTCAATGAATGTTTAGATGGATTCAATGAAGAAGAAGCACAAAGCGTTCTCCAAGATTCCTTCAATAATTCAAGCTTAAGTCTTGGCTGCACAGATCAACCAGATGAATCATCAACTGACACTGAAATAGAAACGGCAGACTGGGTGATTGTTTCAACGGAGGAAACGGAGTTCCCGATGACTTGCTGAGATGGATGGCTTGTGAACAAATGCAAACGTGTAGGACCGAATTATCCATGAATTGGGTGGTCACACAAAATCAGTGCACATGCATGTGGCAGCCAAGTAGATATCGACCTTGATCGATTCACTGTTCTGTTTCTTGTGAGTCTGGCAATATTACTTCAACATGAAAATGATGACCTGTATGGTCGAGAAGCTTCAGTTATGTTATGATCCATCATCAATGTGAATTTATTTGAAATAATTTCACAATTTGCAGTATATTTCAACATGTCTTCTTTCAAAGAGTATGGATGTTGGGTGCCTCGTTTGCGCTGTAAAAACTACAGACGTCTTGCTCGCGGTCGCCAGTTCTTTACTCATCAAGCGGGGGAAGAAACAGTAGCAGACGTGCTGAAAGGTCAGATATTTAATTGTACCCTAATATAATTTTTTTGACATTTGATTACGTAACTCCCAATAGGCTTGAGTTTAGTCACCCAAGTGGACACCAAGCACCGACTCTGGCACCGTACGGGAATTCTAGCATTTTCGCCGTGTACCATAGAGACACAAAGGGGCTAGAATAGACGGTCACTCGTCCGGATTTGACAAGAGGTATAGCCAACCTACTGACAAAGCCTACAGCACTGAGTATGAGCGCTTGCAAACCACTAAGGATTTCACACAATTACACCCTGTGCAGTTTTCCACATTAACTTGAATCTGTGCGAACAAAGCTTATGTTTCAAAACATCTGATTCGTTCAAATGGACCTTCGAAGTTTGTAAACCAAACTATCAATTGCGTCATTTCCATAAATGTGTAAAATTCATGTACCCAGGAGAACACCGAGGTTTGTCTAAGTCTCTCTTGCTGACAGCAACAAGTAAAGGCGAATTACAAATGTTTTATTGGCAACAGCTCACGCACATTTCGTCTTTTCACGAAACACTTTTAAGGTCATTGATGGGAATATGGAAGGAAGCGCTAAATCCAAAAATACTAAGTACAGGTACACGTATCTTGGACAAAAAACAAACTCGGAGATATCGATGCGTTGGGCTCTTATCCACCGCAGACGCCATTATTGCTCACGTCCTTTGGGGCGTCTTTTTGTTCGCTCTACGTGAACTCTTTATTCAGCAGATGGGGCTTATTAATGTAGTAAACTGGGGCTATAGAACAAGCTTTGTCTTCGCATGGATTGTTGTCATCCACGTTGCCATGTAAAAGTTTCATAGGTTTTATACATTCAAATGAAGACAGAAGATATGCAATGTCATCGAATTCTAACAATACCCTGAATGCGAATTACAATTATTTGATTAGACGTCACAAACGATGCTATGCTTATCTAGCGAGGACAAAGTTGTTGAGCGGAGACTGGCTGGTGATCAAGTGTTTCAACCAGAACCTCATGCCAGTTGCTAACCTGAGAAGTATGAGGTCGTTAAATCTGTAGTTTATTATTTCATCCATATGCTGAAAAGTGCTGTGATGCCCAAATCACCATGAATAAGCTCTCTAACGATAAAATAAAATCATTCTTCCTGTGTAAAACTTTCGTGCAGCCCAAATAAAGCACGAGTGATCATGCATAACCAGGTCGACCAAACTCTAAGAAAAAAATCCAGTGAAGGATTCAAACCAGGTACGGTTGATCGGTATCTCGTACTTTAACGCGAAGGTTATCGGGTCACGGGTTTTAGGAATTTCCAATAACGGTGCCGTGGGAAACAAAGTGCGCTTCTATCGGCTTGAAATTCCTAAGTTCTTCAGGTTGGATATACCGTTATCAGGTTTGAATGAAAGAAGTACCACAATTTTGTACTAAACGCTCTAAATTTGCAACCTCATTGGTGGTCATGACAGGCACGTTCAAGCACCACTCTGGCAGTAGGATCGATCAGTCCATGTACAAGGCGCATGGAGTCACCTGATCAAACCAACATGACTGACCACCACGTGGAAGTATACCTGTGGATCACGTGCTCAATTTTATTGGCCAATGGCCCATGTAAACATGAGTGAACTGACTGCTTGCACATCGTAGTTTTCACTATGAATTGACTGCCAAAAATTCCCACAATTTGTTTTGGAGCAGTCTGGTTTGAAGATATTATGCTCTATGTGACTCGTTCAGAATAAGCACCCAAAACGCTTTAATTTACTGCACTAGTGGCTGGGGAATTTATCCCGAACTGACGACCAAGTCGCCTTATCCAATCAGCTGAACGTTCGAAGATAATTTCCTTATGCCGCTGACTGAAGTTTTGAATTTGCAATGTAGCGATCCACAATATTTTCGATACGTAGTCCCTTCAATTTTCACTTCATCTGTTCATTGTGTAGTGCATGTAGCTGTTGTACCATCTCAAGTTCCTGCGGTCAGTTCGACTGACCTTGAAGAGTTTTGTATCATTTTGTATGATGCTGATAACTTCATAGATCCCAACAGGACATTCCATTGTAGACTATCACAGAGATCAAGCTGGATTCAGTTAAGTCCTCCGTTAGAACCGAATAGGTGTTCAAATGATAGTAGTTACTGAATTCCATCCTATTTGGTTTCAATTAGAACATAGGATTGACTGATATAAACTTGGGGACTGGGCCTACATGATGAGCCTGAAAAAGACTAGAACCGGTCGAGTCCTGTCGAATAATTTTCAGCAGCCTTATTATTAGTTTACTCTGTCAACAGTCGTTTTCTTTCGTTTTCTGGTAGCTCCAGGAGCTGCCCGTTTGTCTACTACAATGATCGTTCTGTCTTGCTACGGCTCACAGTTCTACCACATGGTGAATTGAACCGGCTGCGCACCGAAGTAGTAATGAGAAGGAATAACGTAGCTATCCACAGATATGAACCATCCAAAGAAATATCGGTTTTCCGGAGATATAACATCAGCATTTTCTGCCATCCAGTTTTTGGTATTTTGGTGCAGATTTCGTCCTGTAAGTGGAGCCAATCTGTGCTGATAGTAAATTTCATTGGAGTTATTTTTGGATATTTCCTGGAAAAGAAAGGATGCGGAAACAATCATTTTCAAAATTCATTGGGTCGGAGTTTTACCAGAAATAGCGAAACACGAACGTTGATATTTGGGTTAGGCTTAGCGTACCTGCATCGTTCTTAAAATCACCTATGTGTCACCATTATCAGCAAGATTTTCAAACCAGCCACACTATGCCACTAACTTCGAAATGGACAAAACAGTGAAAGTCGTCGTTTCAAAAACCTTGGTAAACCTGATGAACAATTCCTATCACAAACCAATGTTATTTTATGCCAAAAGAACTAAGCAGGTCACATCGAACAAGAAACTTTAATCGAAATCCCATGACCTACTATTATGCTAGTTAAAGGAGATTCCGCCAACTGGTTCTCCACTCTCACTTCGCCTAACGTAGCTTTTTGGTTGAAATTCAAACGCTGCCATGGGACATTTTACTGATCATTATTCGAATTCTCTCCAAAAAAATAGATGCGAATCTGTAATGTTCAAGCAAATCATGACCAGTTCACATATCCAGACATACTTCTGTTTGCTGTTAGCATTCCAGACAGAAAATAAAACTGAAGCGCCCAGTTCTCTTTAAAAATAAACCAGAACATCGCAGTGGAATCAACAGTGTTTTATTCGTAAATGCATGCAAGCTGGTTGGAATGGCAAACGTTAGGTAGGCAGATGGGAGGGCGATCCGCGGCTAATCCACTATTTGCAGAATTATCCCTGGTTTAAAAGGTGCAGATTGGGCACAACAAAAGTGCAGGACCAGTTTCAAGGTGCCGTCTAATGAACGATCACTTAATTCGGGTTCGGACATCCTCCGATAGTTCTCAAGTGATTTTAGAGAGTGACTGCGATGCCCCCCACTTTTTTGAAAATAGTCACAAGCTCAATTACGAAGTCATATAATCCTGCCTTTTCCTTCATTCAGCAAAATTCTGTTTTTCACGGCTTCCCCATTGAGTTGGGTTAACGACAGCATGCTAGCGGGACCAGTAGCCTCATAGGACGGAGCGAAAACCCATTGTTAATATGATGTAAAGCATGAATCATTCCTTGTCTTTTGTTATGAATATGCCTGTTCCGAGTTCCGTGCGTACGCATGAGGAGAGTCTTGCATACCGATTGGCATTGTTGACACACTGATCTGACAGTGCGAAAGCCACTACCCGACCAACACCGATTTCTGTGCTCACGTGCATCTGATTCATTCACAAAGGCACTTTTTTTAAAATCAATCATGCTGTGGATCCGTTGCTAGCTGAAGATAAATAAAATCCGTACTACCCATCATGTGGTGACGTTGCGTTCATTATTGGTGAGGTATTGATGAAGCGCGTAGGCTTTCCAACAAATCTGTTGTAAGGTGCCGCAATTCCACTTACTAGGAGACGGTACAAGTAAGCCTCTGTGCTGCTCTACAGATGTTCGCTGGATGTCACTCTCATCAGAATTGGCATTATGCTAGTTCTGGGAACTGGCAAATAGGCCATTGTTCAACAAGCCTGTTAATAAGCAGCATCTAATTCTACCGTCTCGACTTTTTTGACTACGAAGGAATTGGGCATGTTGCAGTTCGTCTCAATAGCATGTCGCATCTGAGACAGCTCAGATGTGCTATGCACTTCGGTCCTCCGGCGCGTGTGGAAGCGCACCACATGGTGGATGTCCAACAATTAGGTCGCAACGTCGTTTGCATGGCTTGTGAATCCAGTGGGGCAATTATAGGTCAAGCCAAGAATACCGAAGAGCCACCTCGAGCCAGATAGCGTGATCAGCTGTCCAGAAATTGAGGTTACCTGATCGATCTGGCAGATGCGCATCACGTCGGTGGAAGCAGTGTTGACTTGACTGGTCGATCGTTCAGCTGGAACGCGCTTGGCCTTGCGAAACTCTCACCAAAGCATTCTTCACTACCTACAGAAATGAATAGCTGCAATAGTCGGGCATTTCCTACTGACAACATGTGACCACATAAAGAGCAAAATTTCCATGTTTGCCTTTTCTAATCAGAAAAAGTTTACAGACAATTGGAGAATGTTTTGAACCGATTAAGAAGTTGTCTCTGCGGAAGGACCTGGTAAACAATCGATAGTTTTTAAACTGGGAACATTTCGCTTTTGAGACAAAAGCTTCACCAAGCCAAATGAGCAGGTCACCAAGTTGGCCAGTTTTGAAGGCCAATGGAGGTCCAATCAGTAGGACCACCTCAGGTTGGCATACCAGATCAGTGAATGTTTCTTAGTTTCGACCTACAGATGGGAAATATACGTTCGCGGAGAATGTTCTGGTAAGGGATACGGGTCTTACAAGCAGGGTTGCTAATTATAAATGTGGATAACTGGCCCCATAAGTAATATCCAGCAGCATCTCCAAGGGACTTTCTTGTGCACCATACTGAATGTGTGTTATCCAACATAGGTCACGACCAAACTGAACGGTTTCTACTATTTCTGCAATATCCGGCTGTGATGCAGGCAGGGTTGGACAAATTACAACTGGCCCCACTGTCAAAGAAGTGATGGCAGCCATTGGACGTAAGTCGTATCAAACTGGCACATGTTGAAAGATGGCACCGTGAGAACTGGCTACGAAAATGATAGGAGGAATAGGACATTCGGGAACTTTAGGAGCTGGCTTGCGATCGACCCAGGTACTACTGTTCCGATCTACCTGATTCACCATGCGCGATGCGCTCGGCCACAACTCAGCCTTCTCGATTACCAGACGTTTAGTTCCATCTAAGTGACCGACTAGCATCGGCTTACTTGTGGACTGTGTTTGAACTTAGCCGCTAACATGAATTGTTTCACTAAATCCTGGACCGAAAATTTCCACGGATTTATTAGGGATCGCTTGAGAGATGCTTTCATGCCGGTATCTCCTGGAGGGTGTTAATTTAGCAAAAGATCTAATTTTTATTGTATTCAAACCCTTCTTCAGATAAGTACATTCGGACAGATCTACCGGCCTAGGTAAGTTTTCAAGACGGAGTACACTACTCCCAAGGCTTCTGAAAGCTTTTCGACAGCCCACGATCAGTCTCGCCTTTGTTGGGACTCATCATCAATAATTTAGAAATTGGGTTAATTTCGCGAAACACGTAAAATTCGGGTTCAAACAGAACAGGAGGTTGACCGAAACTCGAGGTGAATACCTGGGAGGGCGAAACCCTCTGTGGGCCGTCGAAGAGTTCTAAGCAAGCTTATGAGTGGTCTTTCTGCAACACATTCACATGAAAAACATCGTGAAAATGACAATCAGGCATAACAGATGACAACACATTAAGCAGAGTGTCGAGTTAATTTCATACCTTCACACCCAGCGTTCTATTCTGACATTCTACTGTCGAAAGTTGACAGAATGCCAAAACAGAGAAATTACGACACATTCTTCGGAAGGCCTGTACTCTATGGCGAGTAGTAACCCTTATTAGGCACATTGAAATGGTTTTTTAAAACATGATTTGGCCAACTTCAGTGGAAGTTCTCCCGTGTGTTCTTTATTCCTCTGCATATCATATACACTGGTAACCAGTTTAATACATGATGAAACGCTTTTATTCCCCCCTGCAGGTAGTTAGTCCACAAATCGGAAGTACAGAGAAATTTTTAGTTTCTGGACGACTAATAATAGTTTATTGTGCTGTCGCAGATGTTGGTGCCAGCCGAAAGGAGCTGCGACAGTTACTTCTTACTTTTATCATTGGATTAAAGAAACCAGGAATATCAACGACCTGACGGTCGGCCTGTCAGTATTCGAAGGACTCAACGGCTGTTCGTTAAGCGCACTCGACAAAACTTGGCAGTGCAACTCCATGTCGAAGAGACGACAATTTGGAAAATCTTGAATATGGACACAAGTAAACATTCCAAGAAAAATGCAGAGGCCTTGGACGAGACCGGAATCCGCGACTCTCGTTCATCGGTAAACTGCTCTACCAGTTGAAATACCATAGGCTTTAGTCTCATGCAAGTGCTTTCCGTCTTTCCGTTTCCACTATGTTTAATTGGGCACACATTCAAAAACCCAATGTTATTGATTGAGCTGTTGAACCAGAAGAGAAACTCATGTTTTCGGCTTGACCAATATACTTGATTTTGTGAATAGCCTTAATCTTCACACTCCCCACCGGTTATGTACTTCTTGTTACAACGAAGTCAGATAAACCGTTATTTCGGATGCCACCGCTGACTGACTTGTAGAATGATGTGGCCTAATAGTCCGGACTTACTTTGCCCCAATGAGTTTGGGGTAGATCATCGCTGCGTGTTAAATATCTCTATTACTCAGGGGAAAATTAGAGAAAATAATGAGTCCGCATCACACTTCAAAGTCAATGAAATTTCCATTTCCACTTCGTTAGGTCAGCACAGTTTCGTTTGACGATCCCTTTAAGATTTCAACTTATTGGCTCAGTATTCCTCAACCTACAAGCACCACAGGTTCACTGCCTGACACCCATGTTTACCATTAGCTAAACATAATAAATCGAACTGTATAAATACGTCTACTTATTTCATGGTCAGATAAGTCATTCACAAAGAGCTATGTTTCACAAAATCGCGGCGCGTTGAACACAGATGCCAATGCACACAGTGAGTTTCCTCACACTATATACAGTAGATGGACAAAAAAACAGAATAATTCAAAGCAAACATTATCTCAATAACTGTACTAAAAATCCATGCAAGGCGGCCCATAGGAAAGACCACCCCGGAGAGCAGTCATTTGCCTGAATTGCACACAGTAGCTTCCCCGTTAGGCGAGACTTAGTCTTTAATTAGTATACTCTCTCGAGGGTCTCCTTGCTTCATTCATTCCTCCTACAGCACACGCCGGCCAATACCCTCAGAGCAAACAATCTTTCTATGTAAAAAGAGTACCACGTCTCACGCACACTTCTCATAACCGAAGAGCGTGCCGTTTAGTCCGTTGTGCCCAACCACGGTGCCTTGGGATATCACGAATTTACTGCTAGGCGCTTATGATGTTTAAAATTCGTATTTTCATCACCCCGCTGCTGTGGTCGTTCGATCCGTCTGACGGGGCTTCTCTGTCAGGCAGGGAGCGGAATCCTGAATACGGTTGGACAAATTCGTCGATTGCGGCCACGCTAGGCTGGCGCACGTGAATCGATCGCGTCTGCCATGTCTCACCAGCTTTTCAACCAGTCTGGTGGCAAGTCCTGTCGCGTTTTGGTCAACTTAGCCTCTGTACTGGTCACGTGACACGGGACTGCATCGCTCGCCTTGGCCTGGCTTCGGTCGACCACGTGATAGGCGATTGCCTCTGTGAATCGGCGGTGCCGAGGCGGTACATTTGTGGAGTAAACCACACTGAAAATCATGGCCATTTTTATCCCTTCTATGAGTAAATTTAACAGAGTACATACTTCCTAACTTAGGTACGTAAACTCAATATTTTATTCACTCCTAAGATCCATACCGAATAGAACTGGATGACCGCCATTTTACAGGTGAAAACGAAGAGTAATCCAAAAAACTGGGTGAACAGTATAGGTTACTCTGAGTCCTTGTATTAAAGTCAACCCTCGTTAAAGACTTGCAGTTTACATGTGAATACTTTCGCTGACTCTCCAAAAACCCCATCGAAGTTGTAACTCAGACGGCCAGTTCTAGATATCATTAGGGTAGCAAAACAAGGTTAAAACATTTGAACAAACGTCGCATTCTTATTGATAATGTACTACTCTGAGTGAGTGCGTTACGTATCCAACGTAAGCCACATTGAAACAGCTGCAATAAAGAACTTACAGATCCCATCCGCAGTACAGCTACAAACTGTTCAAGCTCATAGGTACAGCGAACTTTCCAGCTAAAACAAAAACGGTTTTTAAACCATAGTGGGTGGTTATCTTAAGAACGACATTCGGTTCAGCAATATTTCCATTTATTCTAATTTTTTGATACTTACAACGGGGTTCCAACAGTAGATTGACAAGGAAAAGTCGATTCAAGTTTAATGTGACCGCATATTTGAGTGTGAGTTCTGGGAGGTAGAAATATTAGTTAGGTGTTGTATAGTATTCAAATCGGTAGATTGGGTTTTGTGAAACGAAATCCAGATGTTAAGCCTTGTTGGAATCATATCGACGTAATCATGCCATAACTAAGACAAGCTGGAGCTTATGCGCATTTTTACGACAAGTCAAAGATAACTTTACGGACCTTCTCAATGATGATTGAGTAGGTACAGGAAAATGGTTGGTATTCGATGGTTCACGATCTCATGTCACAAATTCCCTAATTTGGTTGATTTGAACACTTCTCAATGCTCACTCTTAATGACTGTGGACAGGCATCGTATGCGAGCACAACGCATAGAGGAAAGAACATAATGTAGGAGAACCATAAATGTGAATTCAAGTACGAACTTAGCCGAATATGAACCACAAATCGGATGTCCACGCTGTTATCAGCTATCGACAGTTTTGTTGTGACAGCTGTGACTGGTTCACAGCCAGTCTGATGCGTTCACTATATTCAGTAACAACTGTCATAATAAGAACTAAGCCCCTAGCACACAATTGAGACAACATTAGCAGTCCCCTCCTGATAATTTTGGTGTTCAAGACATACTTAATCCATAGCGGAAAACTCCAAAAGCACAACGTCTTGATATGTACCAGGCATTTTCATTTCCTCGACATGAGCACAGAACCCTTCTAAGTAAAATAAAATCAATTGCCTGCATCCATTTTTGATCGAGTCTCACAGGCGACAGTTTTGATGCACCAGTGAAAAAGCTTACCTTCACTTAGTTGTACACAGAGGAATCTGCTATTGTACATGTACGAAGAATCCGAAAATGCTCTTAACTAGATATAAGAGTGATTTGACCGTGCTTGGCTGGACGAAAGTGAGGGACAGACCCATCTAAATCAGTAAGACTCATCCGACTCGGAGTGACTCATCCGAACAACAAGCTAGACGACAAGCTGGTGTCATTCGGCATTTTGCTTATGGACCCTAGAATGAGAACGCAAGAAGAAGCCGCAGCTCGGTTATTATTACGCTCTCCAGCTATCTGGCTTTGGATTGGTATCGGAACCTAAAAACAGTCCTGGAATCATCAGTCCGGCCCAAAGTGCTACGGTGAGCCATCTACGAAGTCTAAGTTTGCTAGCTACATTGTGCATTGTCAAAATGTGGAATCTGTGGTCAAATCGTTTGCAGCTGATCGTCAATAAGTGTTCGTGGCAGGTCAGCTGCAAGGTTGAACGGTGAAGTAGTTCACACAAGCTTCAATCAGCGATAATAAGAAAACAGATACAAACAATGGTCTTGCAGATACAACGGAAAGCTATTTAGCGAAATCATGTTTCGGATTAATCAGTAGTCAGGTTAGTTGCAACGTTTCAGCTGTAGAACGAGTATAAAAGCCTATAAGTGACCCACCAAGTCAACATACTCTGTCTGGCCTGTTCACTGCGTCTGATGTGTATTTAATTAATTGAGTTTCGGTTAAGAGGCATTTGTTTGACTATGGAATCTACGCTTCAATATTTTAGGCTGTTTGGAATCCGCCAATCACCAGTAAAAACAAATCGTGTTCAAATTTATGCAGCAGTACGGTATATGTAATTTTTTCCCACGAAAACTTTGTTTTCTTTGCCCTCATTTGTGACAGTCTAACAGTCTTATCAATTTAAAACCTATCACAGTCGTTGCATTTCAGTCTGAAAACTGAGTTGGCCTGTTCAACCCTCAGTTTAGGATCTTCCAAAAAGGCCAGATATCTCCTAGCTTGGAATGCTACTTGGGTACCTTACCTACCCAGAGTCCGTCTACTAGCTTCAGATGTATCCGTTATGTAGAGTATCTTTATAGTAACACGTCAACGCCTTGTTTTTATGTTCACAGCCGTGGTCAGCCTGCTGAATTCATGCGTGTGCCAGGTTTGGAGTCGAAGGACTGAGAGAATTATCTTCCGTTAGGTCGTCAGCAGTGCTAGCTTGCATATTCAAAGTATCTTCAAAGAAGACCAGTTTCCCAATTGAAGCAACAAATATCTTCTTGACCGAGGTTCGTTCCGGTGGATTACTGAGCCTACTTTGTCATTGTCAGTTCAATGAATAAGGTAGCCTCATAAAGATATTCATCTACATCCCGCCTCTAGTCAGTTGTAGGGCGATGAGATTAGACAGGTAAGTGGGCTCATAAGCGGCCTGCCAGGTCACCATATACTATCCGGCCGGTTCACTGCGTCCAATGTGTAGTTAATTAATAGAGCTTCGGTTAGTGATGTGTTGGAATACTGGTAGCTCGGGCGCATTAGATGGTATCTGATCAGGTTGCTGTTGATCTGTTCACCGAGCTCAGCAAATGATTTGCAAATCAAGTGCCAAGCTCGGCGAACAGATCAACAGCCATCTGATCAAATACCAGAGATTCGGTTAAGAGGCATTCCTTTCACCATAGAAGTGGCGCTTCAATAGTTTAGTCTGGCTGAGATCCACAAGTCACCAGTAACGGCAGGGGTTCTAACAGCTGATAAAGCAGGCACGGGGGCTAAGCTACAACAAGACTGCCTGATCCTAGACAGGATTAGTCGAGATGCAGCGGTCGGATTTGCATCATGGGCCTTCCGGCCCATAAATTCGCGCTTTAACCACTGGACCATCTGGAGCTTATAGCCGTCTACTTTCTTCAGAGATATTCCTTCTACAGTGCACCGTCACAATAGCACGTCAACGATTTGGTTCTGCGTACTGGTTACCTCTCTAAGTTATTCTGGGTTTCCTTCTGTGAGGTCGTCAGTTCGTAGAATAGAAAAAAGATATTATTATATTCCTTTAAGTGTCCAGTGGGGCTGCACAATATCTTCAATGTATGTTCAAGAAAGATCAGCTGTTATCTGTTTTCTGGAGCATGCTGGTTGTCCACAATAAACGCACAAATATCTGTTTAATTGGGGCTCCTTCCAGTGGACTACTGAGTCAGTGCGGAGATAAATGCATCAGGTGGTCTCACATTTTGGCAATATTTGACACCACAAACTCTTCAGTCACAGCATTCTCATCACAATTTCACGCGTTCACTGACACCTCGAGTGATCACTTCGCAGAAGGAAGTTTCACTCATTTTTTACTCTTTACTTTTTACATCCTGAGCATGTGGGCAGAACCACTCTACATAAAATTAAAACAATGGCCGACTACCTTTGTTGTTCGAAGCTTACAAGAGACGATTTTTATGCAATATTGAAAAAGCTTGCCTTCGCCTAGTTGCACACAGAATTCTAATCTTCTCATTCCAGAGGAATCTGCTATTGCGCAGGTACGAAGAATCTGAAAATAGTCCTCACTGGATACACGTGTGAACTGACCATAAAGAGCTGGATGAAATTCACCAACCCAGCCATTTGAAAGAGAAAGAGTTATTCGATTTTTCAATATCACAGCCCCTCTCATGGAGAATGTGAAGAATACCCTCCTTTCGTAACATATTCATCAAGAAGACAATTTGCCGTTCACACTCATAGTATCCATCAAGATAGGGCTCCGACAGTCCCAACCACCTAATGTTGGCTTAAAAAAAAACTAGACGACATTTTGCTGCGATCAGTCGTTGAAGCACAGCTGGTGTGCTGGTCGTTTCGTTTCAAAGACTACACATTCAACTTCATAAGTTGAGAAGAAGCGCACTTCGACACTATCGTGGAAGCACACTGACTTTGGCATGAGAATCGAAATTCCAACAGTATCTCCCTGAATCTTTGGCATGTTAACTCCTTTAAATAGAGGTCACACCGTCTACACAAATTCAGCGGAAAATAGAATAACTTTCTCAACATTCCATCGCATGCTATTCATGGCATTCGGTGGCTTCTAATTTTGGAAACTAGAGACAGAGTTACCCAAAGAGTCACCCACCTAGTTTTCCTAATGCTGATGGCCTCTCATTGGTATATGTGGTTCGTGTTGGGTACTTCAGTGTTGATATGTTTTCCCTACATGCTACGTCCTAAGCGTTCATTTGAGCTTTACTTCATTCAATTCAATATATGGAATACAAGATTGAATAGAGCGCAGTCGAGATGCAGACGTTGGGTTCGAACCACGGGGCTTCCGGTGAGTAAGTTCGCACCGTCAACATTGAAGTACATTGAGACGCACCGCCCCTGAACGAGTAACGGAGGTGAGGATGATTATATTCTCACCATGTCTATCCTTTCACTCGTTGCTGCTTCAAAAAGGCCCCAATTCAAACCAGGTCATTTCCTTAGATGACGTTTTGCTCAGAGGTAACGAATTACAGTTACATAGGTTGTGGCCAAATTACCCCTATAGCTAAATGTGACGTTGCTGCCAATATTCCTCCATTCATGTGCATAATAATAATAATAATAATAATAATAATAATAATAATAATAATAATAATAATAATAATAATAATAATAATAATAATAATAATAATAATAATAATAATAATAATAATAATAATAATAATAATAATAATAATAATAATAATAATAATAATAATAATAATAATAATAATAATAATAATAATAATAATAATAATAATAATAATAATATCGAATAGAACATCGAGCAAGGTCAGGTCGTTAGGATTTGAAGGTGGCGGGCAAAACCAAAGCGAGGGAGGGCAAAACAGGAGGCTTCCTGCCTGAAATATGATAAGAGAAATGTAAGCTGTGGAAAATCAGAAACCAGAACATCAGATCTGGTGAAGCAGCCGATCAAACTGAACTGAAGCCAAAAACAACCGCTGAGGCCTCCGCGGCCTTGGACTATTGGGCTCGTGGCGGCTTTTTGTAGGTGCATTGGGAGCTCAATTAGACGAAACTATCCAGTACTGCAAGCTAAGTTAGCTAGGTGATGTGTTACACATACCGATCTACTGCCTACCGTCAAGGTCACTGGTTTTTCTGCCTAGGTTTGAGTAGACAGAATTTGGCATGGCAGAAGGGAACCGAAGATATTACGAAAAGTTTTGGCGATGTGGAGTCTGTTCATCTTGATGGATGGGGTCAAAATGACCTCCATATGCTTGGTTGAAGACACCAAGCGAGATGGCGGCTAACCGGTGTCAGTGACATTCATGCTGTCAGTCTAACCAGATTGTCTGACTGAGTGCTGGAGGTGTGGACGCCTGGGACGTTTATGGTGGGCTAGCCCTATGTCCCCTCCGTGTCCATTCACCTTGCCCCATTATAAGACTGTATTCAACTAAATTGAAATGGTTGCGCGTCAGTGAGCACCACTGACGCTGTTGCAACCACCGTTGCAACCTTCTTGAAGCAATCAATGTTCTTACGCTCCTAAAGAATTTGTCGTGACGAGATTCCACAACAACACGTCGCATACCGAGATATGTTGCGCCACCACCAATCTTATATCATGCGATATGGTGAATAACATATGAGAAAAGCAAGTGGTAGTCAAAGCTGTTTTCGTGCGAGAAGAATGTGGCAACTGGGTGATCATGGTGATCGCACTGCGGAACGACTGCTGCTTTGAGCATACCTACCCAACACGAACCACATATACTAATGAGAGGCCATCATCATTAGGAAAACTAGGTGGGTGACTCTTTGGGTAACTCTGTCTCTAGTTTCCAAAATTAGAAGCCACCGAATGCCATGAATAGCATGCGATGGAATGTTGAGAAAGTTATTCTATTTTCCGCTGAATTTGTGTAGACGGTGTGACCTCTATTCAAAAGAGTTGGTACGCCAAAGATTCAGGGGGATACAGTAGGAATTTCGATTCTCACGCCAAAGTCAGTGTGCTTCCATGAGAATGCTGAAGTGCGATTATTCTCAACTTATGAAGTTGAATGTGTAGTCTTTGAAACGAAACGACCAGCACACCTGCTGTTCTTCGGCAACCGAATAGGGAGCAGTTTTCTTAGCTTTCAGATTGTAAGCTGAATATCAAACATTTAGCGAGACTTCAGGTGTTTATCGGTGGCGCTTTGAGAAGTGACGCTTGTTCAGGCTAAACCACCCCACTATTTTGAAGCAGTGAGTTGCTCTAGCGAGGTCGTCATCTGATTATGGCACGCAAATCAAATAAATAAATCCTACGCATAAGATTTGTGTGCTTTTAGGTGCTACATAACAGTGGGAGCTAACTATCCAACCCTCGTGTGACCAGCCTGGATTCCAAACTGATTGATAATCTCACGGTGGTAACGTGTAGTGCAGTTGTCGCAGTTTTATGTTAACTACTCTTATGTAGAAAGCGTAAAGACCGTCTGATTTGGGTTCCCTTAGACCATTTTCGTATGTTCGCTGGGCTTCACAGAGTTTTTCCGGACATCTTGTTACTATTAAAGGAGCGTCGTCAATGAGAGTTTGGTTAACGAATGTCTGCATTTCTGTTGCCTTTACTTGTTCCTTGTCGGTGAATTTTTTTCCAGTACTAGGCACTGGAGCGGGGAAAGCAGTCAGATATAACGGATTGGAGACGCCCTATCCCACGGAAAAATGACAATAAGCACTAAACCGTTGAAAGAAATTCTGCTGCAGCCTCAAAATCAGTTTGAAGCGGCGCAATTACGCTTGGTGAAAAGCTTGACTCTGGAACTTATAGCGGTCATTTCCTTGTTTATTTAATAAACTTCGCTTAATTTGTCCAGTACATCCGTGCTCACTAGATCACGCGACTCCTTTGTTCCGCAAGCACACAAATCACGTGACAAAATCCTGCCCCGCTCGCAACCTGGACCTAACAGGTCACTTCCCGTCTTGTACACGTCGGAACGATTCTAGGCATTATACACACGTTAAACCTTCTTATATATAGGATGGCTCGACACAGTGATCACACACTCGCGCCCGCGCAGGGGCAGGGAGTCAACCAAACTCCATAAATCCACGGACAATAACGCAACACGTGCGGCAGTTATACTGCGGTGAAAACACGTTCCTACCGTCCGG
The DNA here is from genome assembly GCA_003604175.2 of Clonorchis sinensis. Lineage (NCBI taxonomy): Eukaryota > Metazoa > Platyhelminthes > Trematoda > Opisthorchiida > Opisthorchiidae > Clonorchis > Clonorchis sinensis. The sequence continues at coordinate 111,418,809 of CM030370.1, forward strand.
ACTTTCACCAAGGAATTCTCACAAAAGATAATTTCCTCTTTTGATTTGATCCACATTTCGCATTGCATTTATTTTATACGTGGTGCAGCTCGCCACTGTAAACCATTGTCAACCATAGTAAAAAGTGTTGTTAGTGCATATACCTTCTGAATTATATTATGGCTATCATCAGCTGTGCACTAATAAACTCAAAATTCAACCACCGAATTCCGCTCCGGATGCAAATTCAGTCGACTTGAGCGTCAACAGTATCACGGAGTTCCATTATGACCCTGATGCTGGTCTAACCTTCGATTCGTGGTTCAGACGTTATGAAGATGTTTTTCAAAGTCGGGCTGAAGCACAAAGATGACGCCTGGAAAGTACGCTTATTGCTCAGAAAGCTCGGCACAACGGAACACACATGGTATTACAAATTTATTTTGCTAAAGAACACGCGAGATCTCAGTTTTGAAAAAACCGTGCATCAACTCTCAGCAATTTTCGGTGAGCGTTCCTCTTTGTTTAACATTCTTCACCAGTGTACGAAACTTGCGAAAAAGGAATCCGAAGACCATATCACTTATGCCAGTAGAGACAATCTTGAATGTAAACAATTCAAGTTATCTACCATGACGGAAGACCAGTTCAAGTGTCTTATTTTCATATGTGGTCTTCAGTCGCATTCAGACAGTGATGTTAGAGAGAGACTGTTGAACCAAATTGAACAAACGCTGCAGTCCATTGCACATGAGTGCCAGAGCCTCTTGAATCTTAATCACGACACGGCCATGTTGCAGAGACCCTTATCCAACCCTGCTTTCAACATCGACAAGACGACATCGAGGTAACCTCCCCTGGTGGCAAATTCGAATGGAGAAAAGCCCCATTCAGCATGCTGGAAATGCGGCGAATGGCATTTTGTGCGGTCGTGTCCCTATGAAAAGCACAAATGTTCAGTGTGTAATCGACGTGGGCACAAAGAAAGCCAGTGCCGGACGTGGAAAGCTAGCCAAAGACGCAGCCAAACCCAGAGGTCACGAAGCAGACGGAGCCAGTCAGAACCCGGTTTTAACGTAATACTTGCAGCATTTGATAACCAGATCAATGCTCGTCGAAAGTATGTTACAATCAGAGCAAACGGAAGCACGATTCGATTGCAGCTCGATACGGCTTCCGATATTACGATTGTTTCCGGGCGCATCTGGAGAAAGATCGGATCACCGAAACTCAGACTAACAATGAACACTGCCAGAAATGCTTCAGGTGGTAAGCTTCAGTTACTTGGTTAATTCGATTGTGAAATATAAATAGGAGGCCACCGTGAGTGTGGTGTTGTTTATCTTGCTGCTTGTGAACGTAATCTCCTGGACATAGAATGGATCGATCGTTTGCATCTTTCAACAAGGCCGATCGTAAACTTATGTTCATCAACACCGACAGGAGGTGAGTCGGCGAGTCTTTTTCTGACACTAGGCATTAGAACGGGGAAGGCGGACAGTTATAACAGATTGGCGACGCAGACAGGCATAACAATCTTCTTGTGTTCGCTGGGCTTCACAGATTTTTTTCCGAACAACTCGTTGCTATTGAAGGAACGTCAGCAATGAGAGATTGGCTAACGAATGCCTGCATTTCTATTGCCTTTACTTTCAAACACTTTGGCGACTTGCTAATTTGGCAGCTGCCCGTTGTACCCTGTCATCAGTTTTCGCAGAGACCTGACAGTTACCCGGCTGTGGGCACCATTCAGTATGGATGTGTTCGCTGATCCATTAAGAGGTCTATTTAATTGGGCGAATCTGACCAATGATGAGTACCCAGATCGCTTATCTAAAAGGACATTGACCATCACAGAAGAGCAAACCACTGACTCGAAATTCGGGCGGAGTTTTAAAGTCTCATCAACCCGATTGCCTTTTGCTGCTATGATCGAGTGGATTTAGAGCCGGAGTTGTCACCCCTTCTCCCATACCACCTCTTTCCTCTAACTATGGATTCACATAGCGCCCCCTTCCTGGAAGATTATTGCTGCTAACTCACTAGTGAACAAGGTACTCATGTGGCACCTCAGGTGATAAAACAGCGAAAATTCAATAGTGTTTGTAATGTCTGTCTGCTGTCCCCGCCCCAGTATCTAATGCAGGAAAAAAGACTCGCCGACAAGGAGAACAAATGCTTTATTGCGAACAAGCGAGTGCAAAAGTACAACGGCCTCAAGCAAATTTTATTGAGGGGCACTGTCTGACTTTGGTCCAACGCTCTCTCGCACTGTCTGCCTTTGATACAAGGTTGCCTCGCGCTACATATTGAGGGAGCGTTGTCCGGCCTTGATCCAACCTGGTTTCGCTCTGTCTGGCTTTGATTCAGGGCTGTCTGGTCGGTATCTAGCGGAGTTGAGAGTCTCATTGGATTCTGGACATTCTATGGTTACTTTCCGGAATCTGATCCTCCTGACAGTGTTATTATCGACTATGGTGATGTAAATGCGCAACCTTATGAGGACTACACTGATCGATCAAGCAATACCGAATGGGACTGTCAGCCTGGTCTTTCACTATCTCACTGAGCGTTACCGTACCTAAATTGCAACGGGCTTTCCAAAGAGCCATATAGACGCCGTCACCGAGCACTAGCTTGCTGGCCGTAGCAGTTCTATATTATATATATATATATTATACATATATATCCACGTTGTGTATACCAAACTGAAACAGCCGAATGAGTCGACCAGTAAGTCAAGCACAAATCAGCATCAGGTTGGGATGTAGGAGATGGTGCTGCTGCTGCTGCTGCTGCTGATGATGATGATGATGATGATGATGATGATGATGATGATGATGATGATGATGAGGAGGAGGAGGAGGAGGAGGAGGAGGACGATGATAATGATGATGATCCTGAGGATGATGGTTGTAATGGCCGTCGTCATTGCATTGTTGTTTGTGCAATAAAGCACCTGGTGCAGTTTGGTTCGATTTTTACTGTTTTAAGAAACTGGAGATTCCTTTGTGGTTTACCTCGTGACTTCACTCCGAAATACCTGGATGACCACCGACATAATGGAGTGGCTTCATGACGATTCCCATGTTGACAAAGTGTATGAGAACATCATGCGAGACCAGCTGAACATCGTTTTAGTTTTTCTGGCTTCAGAGAAATGTTTCTATATTATTTTAGGCAGTTTTGGTCCATCAGCGGAAGAGTTAAATTCGCGAAAATCAACGTGAGTGTTATGCTGGTCGGGGTAGCGTCGTTGTGAAGCAAGCCTGTCTGTGATCGGTACAGTGTACAGTCAGTCCGTTGTCTAGTCAGTTCTATTTCATGGATCAGATACGTGATCCCTGTGCAAGGAATAGCTTCGCAAACTCTGTGTCTGACTTTCGGTGCCTCCAAAATGTTGCGCGAGTCTGATGGTAACGTCAAACGTATGATGCTGAGGCACTCAAAACGGTTACCGGGAGAGTTAACTAGCCCTCGCAACTGGTTACACTCCAAAGTATACGCTGGATAGGCCATGTACTTACTAGGCCACAGCACAATTTGCTTCGTAGAACACCCGTCTTCCATTCAGGTATCGGGTGAATGCGACCCAGAAGTGGTGTCTCCAAGACTTGGCACTGAAGCTTTAAAGCCATTTCCAGTCAACTAAGTCGCGTTGGTAACTGCCGTCTCTCCGGGTGAGTATCATGCGAGGAGACAAACCCCGACAGATAACTGCTGCAACAAATTGCGACCTTGCATCCAAGAAATTGCCTTCACTGCATAGCTTTTTTATTCCGTTTACTGACAGTGAACTGCCTGGACCATCGCTCCAAACGCGTTGCTGTAGTTTTATACTCTTTATCTTCTGTGAAAGAAGCTGTATTAGCCAGAACAACCACATTTTGTGCACCTAAAAATGAATTGATCTTGGGTAAGCTGAAATGAAATAAATGATATAAACTAAGCGCCCATCCATACGTGCCTCAGTAAATCTAGATAGATGAATTTTTGTTGTTTTATGTTATGCACACTAACATCTAAACATCTTGTAAACCATCAAAATTTTGCTAAAATTGTTTCGGGACGTATTACAATTCATCTAATTTCTTTCGTTCTTTCGGCTAGGCTGGTTGTCTATCTTCTTTGTATAAATAGCTAGTTTAGGTTGCTTGACTTTGTACAAAAAAATTCACGCTTTAACTGGTAAAACCGTATTGGATTATCAGTGCCTGCGCTCTCCTTGTGCTAAGGCACATTGGAATTCTAGTGATGCAGCAGATGAAACCAAAGGGCTTGGGATGCATCGGTGTCTCATTGCGCTCCTAATGCGCTTTGATTTACCGTGCTAAAGCCTGTAACTCCTCACTTGCGTGAAAATTTGGCAAAATATGCCCAAAATATATTTAGGTGGGATGTGAAGACGATAGATTTCACTGTTCTGAGGGAAAATGTCGAAGGTATCGGCTTGGACTCATCAGGTGATCAGATTATAAACTACTTTCAACAAACGAGTAGCTAAACGAAAACTCAAAACATTTGGGGCTCATTCTTTGGAGGTGCAACGCACTCCACACAATAGTAGTAAGAAAAATAACTTCAAAAGCAGTAAACTCAGTCGTGTTGCTGTTGCGCACCATCCACCGATTGGTTGTCGTCATGCAAAACAGTTCACTGAGGTGGATTCCAAATGTTTCCCTTCCGAACGTGTTACGAACAGGACACTCGCAGGAGAGTACCGAAGCCAGTATAGACACAAGAGAACCTACAATATCTCATTTGAGCTGACTAGAACCCAAGGGTTGTTCATTAACTAGGAGTCTTTACTTGGCGGTTATCTTAGGCAGGTGAAACAAGAAAGCATGTTCCCACATGGTAAAACAAGTAAACAAGCAGATCACTAAACACCTAGACCGATATCTTACTGACTTGTAATCGAAATACTAGCCAGTGTAAGTCTACTCGGTCAAGCGAATGTATCCGTGCTGTTTTCAGGACAATAAAGACTGAGCAGGTGAGAAATTTTTGCGCGAACAGTCATAAGTTTTCTGCCAACTGAAGCCTTGTGAATCAAAGCCATAATGAAAATGACATATGAGCATAACTATACGTATAATTTAGCGGGGGATGTTTTCAGTAGCTATTTTCGGTTCCGGGAGTGTTTTTATTATCCAGCAAATGATCCCATTCATCCACCTGATCCCATCACACATTGTCAGTTGTGTACTCGTGTTTAAGAACTCACGACTGACATGAAAGGACTTACGGATTCTGTAAATTTGGGGACAATATCTCTTCATGATGCTTTCGGATTTTCATATGCTGAATTAAGTTGAAATTAATAATGACGATGGCTTTTCCAACTCTGACTAATACTTGGTGACCCCAAACATCCGGCTGCTCCTGCTAAGCCAACCGCTGTCAACAAGAAACACTGAAAACTGCAGTCGACATAGGGTGGAACTTTCAGAGACAAAACAAAGCGAAATAGAATAAGCATTGGTAGTCGACGTTTTCTGCATGGTTGAATAACTTATTTCCTCAAGACGTCATCTGAGGGTCCATGCGATGTTTAAGTCACCCTTTACAAAATTACAAAGCGTATGAAACTAACGGTGACGGGGACCAGATCTCTTTAGCATCTCCCACAAGCACATTGTCGAGTTGTCCTATCTCACATGAAAACAATTGATCGTGAATACCGCCAACAGTAGGTCAAACATTTGTTGATGCTACACATTCTGAGTGGGTTCTTTGCTCAGTTGGGAGAGTAACACTTCACAATGAATGTCCATTTTAGGACTGTTTGTTTCTGGCTTACAATGATGGGTTGACATCCGGTTCCGTTTTCTCCTGTGACACTGGAATATACTGATGTGTTACTGTCAGGACGCGCCCAGACATGAAAAAAGCACAAGGTCACCATCGCTACCACACGTTCCGGATAGCAGGTGCGTTGGCGGAGCTCACCAAACACGGCTTAGCAACATACGACCAGTGGAGTGGGTCTGAAAGTGTTCACAACGGGAACACCGCCATTGGCGGCACAGAATGAACAGCTGAATGACCATAATTTGCCATTTAATCAGCTTATATATTTACGCAGAAGCTCTGTATGTTTTGGCCTGGCAATACAGCCGTGTCCCGAGTTCTCTGTCTTCTCCGTATCGCGTAGTCTGGCAGGCTCAGTTCAGGCGTAACCAATAGACGGCCACCCAACTATACAACATTTACCAAGTGCAAGAAACAAGGGCACATGCAGTTTGCGGTGAGCCACATGCGCAAACGACCAAACTCCTTGTGCCACGTGTGAAGTCGAAGCAATAAGGTTTGAGGATAAGCATGAGGGAAATGTTGTGAAGCCTACAGGGGGCCAGATGGTGGCCCACAAGCATCAATTCATGTGAGGATACTTGAAAACTTCAGACCCTCAGTGTATGGGAAAGGTGGTCTGGTGGTCGCACCGCTCGCAAGTTTGGTCCAAGAAAGGCACAAATAGCTAGCTAGTTCTAACCATTATCCAGCTTGCTCCGTACAACGTTGGTCACAAAATCACTTCTGGGTATAAAAATCTGGATTATCTGGAGTATTAAGGCAGGTCACGTTTAGACATACGTGAGGAATGCACTTAAAATATAGTAAACTGAAGTAGAACTCACAACAGAGAATACAGTATAAAGCAGGGGATACAAAACGACTTTTGGATATCAATAAGAACAAACGGTCAACCGGGAAACCAAACTGTAAACTCTCAATGGCTACATCTTTGGGCGGTACTGTGCCCACAAACGATAGGGAGGTTTGTTTATCCTCCACTAATTTGGTGTAATAACAGTAAAGCAAGTAGGAGACATGCAAAAGCGAGGAGGAAAGCAATTGTGAGTCACTATCATTTGGACACTAATTTCACTCAACAGTGTGGTTAGAGTGAGGCTGTCTTGAGCAGTTTTTAAGCGAGACAGACACCTGTTCAGCCAGGAAGCTTATCCTGGCACAAAATTCCCTTCAAGAAATGTGTAGATGGTTGGCAACGAAGAAAAATGGCTTGTAATGGCTGAACGGGTGTGTTACATTGAACTAAAACGCATTCATCTTGCGTTAATTCTGTATGCACTCCCTCCCCTGAGCTCGAAACAGCTCAGTAGTTGGGGCGCGAACTTACCAACCTCAAGGTCCATGGTTCGAATCCTACCCCATCATCTTGACATCTCTTGTCTAGGTTAGGGCAGCCTGGCAGTAGCTCAAACCTCGAGCTAGGCACCGAAAGGGTGTTATAAGTGTGGGATTTTATTATTGTGTGCACCCTTGAATGGCAGTGAAGAAAGTCCATAACGAGTTGCAATCACTAGTCACAAGACCAAGCGTTTCAATATGGAACGGTTACAGCCAGACCCCGCTTGAACACGTTGGGGGTGAAAGCTGGCTGCTGCACTACCAAGTTTGCAATCAAGCCAGTTTTATCTCCATCGTTAAAATAACGCACCTCAAACCTCAACTTCAAAGTACAAATGCACAATTGCTCGAAAATTCCATCCGAGGTGCACGTGGTCAGCACGTACAACTTTGAGGCGGTGGAAAATTCTCGAACTGTTCAATAAAATTTAATTACCGGGTCAAGAAAAGTGGAGTGGAAGCTTCATTTTATAGAAAAGTATCTGCGTAACAATGTGTCGTAAATGGTAATCTTCCAGTGATACTGAACTCTGAGGTCAACCAAGTGCACAACTTGAAGAATCGACTTAGCAAGAGGTTGATATGGGAAAATTGTCCCTGGGACTAGGGAGTGGTCACAAGAAACTTTGCTTCAACTGACACGGGTTTTCAGTAAGTGACGAAACGGTGGTTAATTTCCATTGGGTGAGCCGCATTAGAACCAGGTTTCTTCAACCTAAAACAACATGACATATTTTTAGGAATTAAAATCATCTTAACGCTTGGTCTCTGACAAGGGCCTCTATCTGAAAAAGACCATTGGGAACGGATCACACAGGGTATCGCACTACTAGAGCCGGCTGAAACGCTTAGCTTGCTGCATAAAACTCTTCGGCAGCCCAATGCCATTCTTGGTGCACTCTCCGAGGTCCCATTTACTTATACCCTACTCGAACACTAAATTGTGCGTAACGGGTGATACGCACTCAGTGCAGGTCAAGTCAACACCAAAGGAACTTGCGACCGCGTACAAATTGGTGTCCAAGTAGGACAATAGATTGCTTGGAATTTGGGAACTAGGCCCACCTGATGAAACCCAGGAATGGCACAACCGGTAGTGCACTGTCGAAAGTTTTCGACATCTTCATGAGTACTGTGTTTTATCAAGAACATGTACTACCATATTTCGAATATCGTGCCAACTGAAATATGGGACGGCCTTTGTGCAACAAACTAAGCTGAAAGACACTATAAAAACTAACACTAAGGTAATTTGCAAACTAGTTTACCTCGCCACAAAGTGATTCTCGTTCCAGGCCGAATCACAGAGAGCTTTCTGATCGGTTAAAGTCGATTTTCACGGAATACAGGACAGGTATCGTACCAACACACCTACCTTGTGAGGCACAATAAGTGTGGATGTTCCCGGATAGCTGAGCTTTCCGGGGCCCGACCACACTTCTCATAAATTCGCGGAAGTGTCCTGGTCCAACGGTTTTCCGCCTTCCTCTCCACTACATCTACGTGTCTGTGGTTAACAGGAGTGACTATGTGTCGGATAAATTGTCCGTACCACTGGCATCTTCCTCAGGACCCCTCTTTTTCCATAGCTTTTGTGCTTTCATGGGACAACGTCCCTCTGAAAAGCTCACATGAAAGCACAACTGGCGTAGTGCTACAGAGCTGGCAAAGGCTTTCTCAGTAACCACCGTTAATAATCGTGACTTGTAACATGATAATATTATTTCTAGTGGAACCGGCTGAAATCTCTACCAAGGATCATGAAAGCCAGTGATTAGGAGTGATTAACG